>CATIWQ010245920.1:0-12795 GCA_949673415.1 Euphorbia schlechtendalii | reverse complement strand
ACATTTTTTAACTAGTTTGTGCAGAATGAAAGCTTAAAAAAATGTCATTACTAGTTGTTTACTAACCAAATACCAGCAGTATACCAGCATAATACCAGTTACAAACTAGAATTTTTCTAAAATGCAGAAACTTGATCATTAGTAGCTGAATACTAGCTGCATACTAGAAAAATACCAGTTGAACATTTTTTTTAACTAGTTTGTGCAGAATGAAAGCTTAAAAAAAATGTTATTACTAGTTGTTTACTAGTCAAATACCAGCAGTATACCAGCATAATACCAGTTACAAACTAAAATTTTTCTAAAATGCAGAAACTTGATCTTTAGTAGCTAAATACTAGCTGCATACTAGAAAAATACCAGTTGGACATTTTTTAACTAGTTTGTGCAGAATGAAAGCTTAAAAAATGTCATTACTAGTTGTTTATTAGCCAAATGTCAGGACTAGTTGTTTACTAGCCAAATACCAGTAGTATACTAGCATAATATCAGTTACAAACTAAAATTTTTCTAAAATGTAGAAACTTAATCATTAGTAGCTGAATACTAGCTGCATACTAGAAAAATACTAGTTGGACATTTTTTAACTAGTTTGTGCAAATGAAAGCTTAAAAAAATGTCAGCACTAGTTATTTACTAGCCAAACACCAACAGTATACTAGCATAATACTAGTTACAAACTAGAAACAAATCGATGTTGATTTCCATGGTAGGATCTCCATCTTTAACTTGAAATTCTACCTTCAAATCTTCTGTGTCTTCATTTATCTTCATGCTTTCAACTAGGACCTTTTTGAATTCAGAAAAACTAGCAAATTGCGAAATTAAGATGCCAGCAACTTTGTAACCAACGAATTTTAAGTTTTCATTCCATGATCCGTAGCAATGAATCAAAACAAGAATTCGATCCATTCTGTAAGTTATAGAAATCAAAATTCAGTTCGCATTGTTCTTAAACATATGCTTGTAATTCGAAAATCATTTTTATTGAGCTCAGATACTTACTTGTTTGGTGGAGATGTCAAGAAATTGCAATTTAATTTGAGAGGAAATAGAGATTTTTGAGATTGAGTGATTCAAATTTGATGATCGCGTTTAGTAGCTGCTTGAGAGAAAACAGAGAATTCGAGTATGAGATTTTCAGATTTGAAGTTTGCGTTTAGTATTGGGAAGAAACTGTCATTTACATAGGACGTATAAAGTGTAAAGAGGAAGTTTAAGTTTGGTACTGAATAACAGCTTCCAAATGGAACGTAAAAAATGTAATTTTGAAAACCTTTTAATGCAGTTATAAAATTTACCCATAAGAGAAATCCACGAACATAAAAGAAAATTAGAATGAAATAAAAAATTTAAAAAATTTACGCATTCAAAAGTTGAACGGGGAAGTTGAAGGGACACGGAACAGCAGAATTTTTTCCCCTTTATCCTATTTTTTCTTGTAACAAATTCTTCTCTCATCGACCTAGCGCTCTAAAATTAACCCATTCAAATTTAGGCATTTCATTGTCAAATTGGAGTCTGCAAATTGCTTATTCCAGAATTCGAGTTGAAACCAGAAATAATTTCCCTTCTAAATTGAAATTTTCAATTTCATGCATTTTCCTTATTGATTGCAATTGTTAGGGTTTTTGTACACTATCAATTTATCGAAATGGATATTAACGGTATTATTGGAGAGACCCCAATGTCAGAGAAATCGCCGAGAAAAAGTGCGATTTACGTATGGGGATACAACCATAGTGGGCAAACTGGGAGGAAGGGCGAGGATCGGCAATTGCGGATCCCAAAGCAGCTTTCTCCTGATCTATTTGGGTGTCCAGCTGGTGCAAATGCTCGATGGTTAGATATCGCTTGTGGCCGAGAGCATACTGCCGCTGTCGCCTCTGATGGCTCGCTTTTTACTTGGGGTTTGATTCCTTTTGCTTGCTTTTTTCTTTGATTCTTTGTTTCATCACGTTCTCATTGAATATGATTGATTATCACAAATTGGTATGGTCTTTTTTATGAGTTTTATCTGCTTGTAGCCATAAGTATGTATTGATTTATTTGTTCTGTGGTTATTATCGTTGTTTTGTGTTCTCTTCTATCAAGTTCCAGAGCCAATGCATCTCTTCCTTCTGTACAAAATTTATACAAAAATTATTGTATCATTCCTTTTGCTACCAATGTCAAGAATAGAGGAATCTTACAAATCTATGGAATTAAGAATGTAATTAAATGTTTGAGCAGGTGCTAATGAATTTGGTCAACTAGGAGATGGCACCGAGGATGGTAAGAAGTACCCAAAGAAAGTAACAGAATTGGAGACTGAGTTTGTGAAATCTGTATCTTGTGGAGCGAATTGTACTGCTGCTATTGCAGAACCTCGTGAAAATGATGGAACCCTCTCAACATGTAGACTCTGGGTGTGGGGACAAAACCAGGTATTTTACCCTATGAAAAATATAATTGTCTGTTTGAATATAGGTATTGTCATTAGTTCCTTCCATCTCTTCTTTCTCTGTGTTTTTTATAGTAATTTTTCTGCTAAATACTTCAGGGATCAAATTATCCTCGATTATTTTGGGGGGCATTTGCGCCAAACACGGTATGTGATTTACCGGATCAACATTCAGTTCTATAGCACCCACATCATGCAAATTTTTTTAATGACTAATGATTTGAATTACATAATCTAGTACTGTAAAACTATTAATTTGGAATTTGAATAGTTAATAATTTATGTCAGTATCCTTCTCTGGGTTCATGAAAATGAGTTGCTTTAGTTACTAGTGTGGTTCTATCAAGAGAACAGTTTGTGCTACTCAGTTCTCATTAAGTATTGACTTCGTTTGAATCTGTTTGTGCATTATTCTAATACTTAGCATTTCCTGGGTGATGGGTAGAGCGTATATACATCTTATTCTCTCATGACTATGGTCCATCTGCGTATTCTTTTGTATACACTTTCCATCTGTTACATATTGCCATGTTTTAACTTTAACCAAGTTTTGGAACTGGGAAAAATTGATGCAATGTATTCTTAATTGCTAGTAAAACTATAAATATGAAATTTGAATACTCTGATTTAATGAAAATGAGTAGCTTTACTGTGTTTCTATCATGAGACCAGTTCTTAGATTGTGCTACTCGGTATTCACTAAGTAATGACTTCGTCTAAATCTGTTTATGCATTATACACTTACCATTTCTTAAGTGACGGGTAGAGTGTATAGGCATATTATTCTCTAATGAATATGGTCCATCTGTGTTTGCTTTAATATACACATTCTATATGTATTATATTGTCATGTTCAACCTCAACTTAGGTTTGGAACCGGGAAATATTGATGCAATGGATTCTCATAATTGCTACTGACATGTATACTCTTTGGAAGCTCAAGAGGTATTCATTAACTAATTCTACGAGTTAAGAGAATTTTCTCTTTTGTTGATTATATTAATCAACATGCATTTCTTGTTTTTACACATCTATGGTATACTTTATTTCAAGTGTTCGTATTTAGCTTATGTTAAGTCCTGTTTGCTTTTGACCCAATAGTGGTACATATTTTTTTATCATTATTTTTTTTAGAATTCAAGATATACTTGAAACTACATCATGGACCCCATTTTCATTTCTCATTATCACTGGCACAGTATTGAGTTTGCATTTTAAATTTATAAAGAATCTACTGAATAATTTAGGTCTTAGGGCTTTGATTGTCAGTATCTAGATTAAAAAAGGCAAAACTCTGCCTTAATGATGGAGTATTGGTTTTAAGAACTCGCAATGTTGACAGTATATTACTTGTTATTTATATCGTCATTAAAACTTAGAACTGATTAGATTTTTAATTTTCATTCTAGATTATCAAACAAGTCTCCTGTGGTGCAGTTCATGTGGTTGCTTTATCTGAGGACGGCCTGCTACAAGCTTGGGGTAAACTTCACGCTGAATGTTTTTATCTTGCGTGCTTTTTGGTTGAGGAAATGCTTAGTTTTTGTTTGTAGAATCGTAGATAGTTTTTGTTGATGATGGTCATTCTAGCAAGTAGATTGACGGTGTTATATTTTAGAATTGGATAGCAAAATGCTTCGTTCATCTGAATGTGGAAGCTATTAAAACTAGTTACTTTCCACCATTTGACTAGAAATTGAAATGCTTTTGCTCTACCAGGGTACAACGGATTTGGTCAGCTTGGTCGTGGGATTACATGTGAAGGATTACAGGGGGCTCGCGTGATAAATGGTTATGCAAAGTTTCTTGATGAGGCCCCTGAGATTGTGAAAATTACCCAAGTATCATGTGGAGAGTATCACACAGCTGCTGTATCTGAAAATGGCGAGGTGTAAGTTATCTCAAGGACTTCTTAAGTGATGAGAGTCTTGGTTGTCTATATGACTTGTATAACTAACTGTTGTGAAGATTGGAAAAAATCTTCCTATGGGATTCTTATGTCGCGTCAAGAGATGGGATGCAATGGGATTGCGATAAATTCTGATATTCAAGTCTCTCTTCCCATAGCTTAGTTTTACCATGAGAAGCATAAATTCCCTTTTGACTTAGGGTCTGCCTGGGATCGCTGTCACAGCTTCTGTCCTGAAAAGCTACACTCAAACTTTTCGTAGAACAACATATTTTGACTCATAATACTAATTTATTAGGGTCTGCTTGCAATTGATTTCCATAGCTTTTTGGGACAGCAGCCTGGAGATGCTTAAAAATTGAGCCTTCCGGGAAAGCAACCACAAACTGGCTCTTACTAGTTAGTTTCTTGCTCTCAATGACTTGTGCGTGGTATTTAGACTCGAATTCTTTTGTATTACCAATTACATAAAGAACTAAATTGAATGGCAATGGCTTACTTTAACTTTTCCTATCTCCGTTGATAATTAAGAAAAGTAATGAGGTTAATTGCATAGAACACTCTTTTCTTTTCGTTGCTGCGAAGGATTCTAAAACTTTATATATAACAGTTACACTTGGGGGCTAGGAAATATGGGCCAACTTGGTCACACTTCTCTTCTATCAGGGGATAAAGAGTTACTACCAAGGCGGGTCGTGGCCCTTGATGGAATTTTCATAACGCATGTTGCATGTGGAGGTGTACACACCTGCGCTGTGACCGAAAAAGGAGCTCTTTACGGTTGGGGCGGCGGTCAGTCTGGGCAACTAGGCCTTGGCCCCCAAAATGGATCCTTTTCTTTCATTCCAAGTGAATCCGAGCCGTTTCTCCGGAACATTCCTGCTTTGATTCTCCCAACCGGGGTGCAACTTGTCGCCTGTGGTCATTGTCACACGCTTGTTTCTTTCAAGGACGGCACAATTCGTGGATGGGGTTACAACAGCTATGGACAGGCTGCAAATGAGAATAGTACATACGCTTGGTACCCATCTCCTGTTGACTGGTAAGGCATATATGTATTGTTGTTTGATAGGCTTAATAATGCATTCCCTGAATTTGTCCCTAAACGCCATTTTCTCCCCATGAATTTTCAAAAGTTCCAAATACTCCCCCGTACTTGCAAAAAGCGCACCAGTTTGCCTCCTCAATACCACGTGTCAGCTTCTGATTGGTTTTGACTTGTAAAAAATGTTATTTTTTTTATCAATCTCCAATCAGATTTTGACATGTGGCATTCAGGGGGCAAATTGTTGCACTTTTTGCAAGGACAGGGGCATGTGTTTAGCCTTGCTTGATAACATCTCGGTATTTGAGTGATCCTTGGCTTTTGACGGGAGTAACGCCTTGCAGGTGCGTTGGGGAAGTACGGAAACTAGCAGCTGGTGGTGGGCATTCAGCTGTGTTAACTGATGCTTTTTCACTGAAAGAGCTTTGCGAGTTTCGACTCGCAGATAACGTAACTCTTTCAAACGCTTCTGAGATTGAGGATGTTGCTTCTAGAACTGGCGCCGATGCTTTAGCACGCCTCTGTGGAAGACTCAGGTATTCATTGACCTTCGGAAGAAATTAAAAGATTGATTTCTTCTATTCTTTTAAGTTTTACTGATGAATTTAGGCGGTTTATTAATTTGCAGGGAGCATATGGTAGATGGGGGTGATATGTATAGGGGCAAGAATGGCACAAGTAACTGAGGAGACTGTTGATGTATGTAATTCTTATTCATTAAGCCACCATTAATAACATCATTGACATGATCAATGGGGAATTAATTCCCAGTATTGTGAATTAATTATTGGTAAATTTGTATCACTGTAACTAAAATGTACTTTTGGTCTGTTGTCTAGACGTTGTATGTGGTTACGGTCTGGACTTATGACTCAAATTAATAGCCATCTACTTGATTGTGAACTTGAAAATTTAATGCACATGGTTTAATAATTCCTGGACTTTGATTCTTGAACTTATTTTAAAGTTGTAATTGGTGTTTTGACATTTAATATACATGGGATGCTCTTGTCATTTACCTTTTATTTTGCATATCATATTTTTTATTCATCTTTTACGTTAAGGTGTGGTGTGAGTGGTTGTATCACTGTAACTAAAATGTGACTATAGAAATCACAATGTTCGTTTTCTTTGATTTTGAGAGCTTGAATTTGTAATCGTTACAGCGACCTATTACAGCACAAATATAGAAAAGGAATTTGAAGATCAGAACGCTATTATAGGACTCCACCGCCTACTGAACTCATCATGCTTAAATAATTCCAAACTCGTTTGGAATTGCTTTTCCATAAATCGTTGGGAATTGCTTTTCCATATATCGCTATAATAGTTCCATTTTAAGCTTTTCATACAAGCACATATTTCGATTTTAGGTAATCAATAGCATATAGATGCTGTTTAATTAGTGTTAAGAGTTAAATTCTTTTGTCCAAAATCAAAATATTTTGTTTTATGGAAAGTTTGTTAGAAAAGTAATTATGAAAACAATTCTAACCAGGTCCTAGATGTATTATTATTTGGGTAATTTTATAAATGTCCTAAGAATGATATTGTTATCATCCTTATTTAATTATTATAGCTTTATGATTTTAATTAATTGCTCTTTTTTCGCATGAACTAAAAATTAAAAATCACCAATAATGCCAAACAGAGAAGCGAAATTCCCAATTCCATAAAACCAAAAAATACATAGCCATCAAAATGTGGTCATCTGAATCATCATCATGTATGAATAAATTGTATCAATCAAGGTATACACAATGTACCAATCAGTATTTATGAAATAATCTTCTTCTAGAAAAAATAGAATCTATCAAAATGAAATACATAGAGAGGATACATTTCCTTTTTCAACTTCAATGTGAGTCTTGTCCGCCAAAAATTAATAAGACCCTCACCAACTTTATTTCTCCAAGAATTAATTCTCTTCCAAATTTGATCTCGAATAAACCCAAAAGAAGCAATCTTACTGCCTGACTAAGATAGCTAGGCATGCCCAAATAAATAGATTCAGCACCAGACATCGAGAAACCTTGAGCTATCATCAGTGAAAAAAAATAGATGAGATATAAATGGAGCATCTCTAGCCACTTTGCAACCGTGAATATGGCCACCATTTTCAAGGTTAAGTAAGGCAACAGAGCACATAAAATAAAAAGATATGGAGAAATCGGGTCCCCTTGCCTAAGGTCCCTTTTCGGCGAAATAGCGCCAAAACGCTTCCCACTAGTACAAAACGAGTACTTAACAGAGGAGATACACATCGACATCCAAGTATTCTACATCTTAGAGAAACCCATACGATAGAATACTGCTTTGACATATAACATTCAATACAATTATAATGATTACAAACTTTTAAAAATATGCATTGTGATTTCATTCATTTAAAAAAAAATATTTTTGTGTAGTTTTTTTTTTTTCTAAAAGGAAGCCTTGTGGATCTAAAACATTAGCAAACAAATGGTCTCCAATATTAAATTATGTCACGTAAAAGGGTAATATTGTCCAATTTTAACTGATATTTTGTGTGTTGGTAATAAAAATGTGTGATAAATTTTGAAAGTTTACGATAAGTGCAAAAATTTTTTGATTAAAATATGATAAATTTTAAAAAATCGTAAAAATGAATTTTTTTTAAAATACCAAAAATTTGATGCATAATTTTTAAATAATATGCTTGAATTACGAGAATGTTGAATTTATGAAAATTACATGGATAAATAATCATTATTCTTAACATAAAATATTTTTTTAGTTAATTTATATTAATTTTTTGAATCCACAAACCAAGTTTTGAAGGAAAAAAATCCAAACCACTGGGCATGTTTTGTAGTTTACTTTGTAATAGGTTTTGAAAATTAGGTATAAAATTTTACACAAAATCATATTAGTTCGTAAACTTTTGAAAAAAGCTGCAATTAAACTATCTAAAAAAGAAGGGCTAGCCATTACTTTTCAGACGAAAAACTCCAAGTGAAATTTTTAATTTTGATTGTGGACTCAATTTCAATAAAATCAAAGTTAAATTTTAGGGAAATACAAGTGAGTACCATATTTGATTAAAATATTTTTCCTTTTACAATAGTGGAATAATATTTTTGATTTACTCATTTATTAAATTTTGATTTTTACTTTAAGTAACTGTTCACATTCCTCATTAGAAACGTCTTTTCTCTTTCTTCTCCGTGCCTCTTCTTCTACTACTACTTCTTCTTCTTCTTCTTCTTCCTTGTCTCTGCTTCTTCTTCGATTTTGCTCTCTCCATCTCTCTGTCTCTATTCTTCTTCTTCTTCGTCATCTTCTTCTTGCTATCTCTCTCTTCGAATCACGATTTGTGACGTTTTCATCTGATTCCGTTCATCAGTTCGATCACGATTTTTCATCAGATTTTGATTTAGTCAAGTTTGTTCTTATTGCGTGAGTTTTTATTTGTTATATTCTGATTCTATTTCATCTTGTTTGTTTTTTTCTAGATTTTGGATCGCGATTGAGTTTTTTGATTTGGATCGCGATTGAGTTTTCTGACTTGGATCACGATTTGAGTTTCGGATTTGGATTTGCGATTGAGTTTTCTATTTTAAATCGTGATTGAGTTTGTTTTTCATTTTTCTTCTTTTTTTCCATATTGCGTTTTGTGTTTTTGACATTGTTTCTCTTTTCGAGCAATTCCAGTTATGTTTAGATCTCTTTTTTTCTGTGTTTTTGTGTTTGCCGTATTTTTTTCACTTTTCAATATAGGAGGTCCTTATTCTAGTACATTTTATGGAGTTTGAATTCATAATTTCAAGTTTCTCAAATATGATGCTTTTGTGGTTTGATTGTCGACAAATCTGTAAGTTTTTTTAAACGAATGATATTACAGATTTTTCAAATTATTGGATTTGAAGATGATATATTAAGATCCATTTCAGATTTCAAATCCAATTCCAGTCGTAGATTAAGTCATACACCTGGTATAATGAGTATTATACCTGGTATAATTATCATTATATTTGGTATAATAATCACTATAACAATTCAAAGAATATTCAAATCATTAGAGATGAAGAAAGTATTAAGATCCAATTTTAGATTTTGCATTTGAATAGTATATGATCATTATACCAGGTATAATGGTAATTATACCTGGTATAACAATAATTATAACGAATAACATTAAAGAATATTCAAACAATTGAATATAAAGAAGGTATCAATATCAAGTTTCATATATCACATTAAAATCCAATTTTCAGATCATGTTATTATACCTGGTACAATGTAAACTAATATTAAAAAAATTGAAGATAAAAAAGTAATAAGATCAAGTTTAAGATATCGCATTTGAATGGTATTATAGTTTGTTATACCAGGTATAATGTCTGTTATACATGGTATAATAGTTGTTATACCTGGTATGATAATTATTGTACCCGAAATCGGTAGTTATTTTTATGTTCATGTATTTTGAAAAATCAAAATTTAAATTCACGTTTTTTGAAAAATTAAAAATTAAAATGTGAAATTTGTAAAATTACACCATGGTATGACTTAAAATTATTTTGACTTTTTTCCGTATTCACATAAAAACCCCTAAATTTTACTTCATTCCAAAATGTATTTTTGGGCCCTTTCCTCTTCATCTTCAATATAATTAAGTTCATTTAAGTTTAGTTTAGTTCAGTTCAGATTCATTAATTTCAGTTTAAGTTCATTAATTCTAATTTTAATAATAATTATTATAATTAATACTTTAATAAAAATTGATAGGAATAATAATAATGAGAACAATGATAAAATATTGATATAAAATAATAATTAAACAATGTAGTTGACATTAATTATAAATCTAGTAAGAATAATTTTTAAATAATACTAATTACTAGTGTTATTATTGATTTAATAATATAAATACTATATAATAATATTTTTAATTATATTTATAGTATTGATTAATTAAAAAATGTGACATGGGTCAATTTAACGAGAACATTTATTAATTAAAAACTATTACGTTTTTTAATCCAATAATAAATGACAATTTACACCCAAACTACAATATATCATAATAATTATCATCAATTCACGTATAATTGTAACAATAATTATTATTTAAATAATAAATTTTAATCAAATGATTTTACATATTATAATTATTTTTTATTACTAATGCTATTAAAATTTTTTTTAATTATTTTATATATGTAATATTACTATTTGAAAAGATTAGTAATAATAATTTATTATTTTAATATGTATTGGTTTTTACTATTATTTTAATAATTGATTATTTTAATAATTAATGTATTATTATTAAGTTCAATTAAGTTCAGGTTCATTAAGTTCAGTTCAGTTCACTTAAATTCAGTTCAGTTCAGGTTTCTAAAGTTGAAGAGAACATGATCTTAGTCAAATACACTTTTTGTAATTGTGATGCCGAATTGTATGGCAATTTTAAGCGTATCTATACTAAATTTGAAATTTAATTCAAAATTAATTTTTATGCATTTGGAAAAGGATCCGAAAAGGTTTATATATAAAAAAGAAGAGAGAGAAAAGTACTCTAAAGTGATATTGAAGATTTTTGAAATAAATTTAAATATATAATAAAATTATAAAGGAGGAGAGAAAATAAGGAAATTTTTTTGACTGAACAGGGAATAAGGAAATTTGATATGTGTAAATATATTGATTTTTTTAACATAACTAATAACACGTATTTTGAAATTATCATTAAAAAAGTGAGCAAGTGAGTACTAGTTAAAACTTAAAAGTAAGGGTAAACTTAAAAAATATTTATTGTGGTTTTTTTATATTTTTCAAAAGGAGATAAAATATTTCTTTCCTAACATAGTGATGTCCAAAATTTAGCAAATACAAATTGTTTCAATTTTTTTTAAAAAAATTGTCTCATCTGGGTTTACATTATTAAATGGAAAGAAAAATCTACAATTCATCCCGAATGTGACTCGAATATGAGATCTTTAGAGTCTACTACTTCCGGCTTAACTACTAGGCTAAGACATCAATCACAAATTGTTTCAATGTTTAATGCTAAATAAATTTGAAGTTTTAATATATATTTAAAAGTCTATCACATCACATAATAAATCCTAAGAAAATAAACATCAAACTTGAGATGTAATGTTCAACATTCAAGATAAGAATATAGATTAAAACATCAAAGTCAACAATATTTGGTTCAATTCCACATTGTTCTTTCATTTATATACAGAGTTACAAGTTTAGTAAAACTACAAAAAAGGACTTGGTATAAGCCCACAATATCTATGTGTTATATAATTATAATTTTACAAAAATATAGAAAAAATTTGGAGATTTCGAGAATAATTCGGAAAATATTTGGGGATTTTTCAATGAAGGTCTATCGGTGTCGGGTTCGGGGATTTATCGGACTGGGAACTGCATTCCCCATCTTCATATAATTAAGATTTTGGGTACAAAAATTTTTCCACTCCCTAACCATGGAGAATTCTTATTGAGAAATCTTCATTCCTATCGGAGTGGAACTCCACCGGATTTAGAGATTTCCAGATCCATTTTCAACCCTAGATTTTCCTAGTTAATCAAGACAATAATTGAACATGCAATCGTTGTAAGGCAGAATTTCAAAACTTAAAAATAACCTAAAGATCTCCTAAGCATGCTATGATTGATATAATCTAAGTTCAAACGTTTCATAGATGCTTTTAGGTTTATAAAACGTATAAAAGAAACCTTGCAACTAAAGATTAAATCATTACCAGTTGATGCGTGCTTTCTCTCTCTTTGGTAGCGGTGTTCCCTTTGAGTAGATTTCGATAGCACTTCGTTAGCACAAGATTCCAAACTAGGAGAACATCTATGATTAATCCATACGGATCTTCACCGACCAAAACCTCAAGGAGGAAGAACCCGTCAGTTGATAGCAGGAACTAGACCACTCGAAAACCAACCCGAAAATAATCCCGAAGGCTCAAAGAGACTTCAATAAGAATTCTACATTTGTTTGGAGAAACTCATGAAGGATCTCGCATAACAAAAGAAGAAGATAGAGTCGAATCCAGAGAGAAAATCTCAGCTTAAAGCTATTTTCAGGTATGTTGTTGTGTGTGAATAAAGAGAGGAGCTGGAGGCCTATATATAAGGAAAAGTGGGAGTGTTAGATTCCCCCTCAATAACTAGATGGGATGGGATAAAACCAATCCCATCTTATCGGGTCAGTCGCGCAAGTCAGGGTGACCCGTGTGGGTTGCGAGGAAGCTCTAGCGGGCTTCTGTTCGCAAGGTTTTGACTCTACCAATTCTGAGGGCTTATATTTGACTATACTCGTTCCGATAAGCTTATATTCGGTAACGGTGCCAAAAACCTTGTTCCCCACTTTTCTACTGATAAGATAAAAGTTCTAAATATGAA
>CATIWQ010245912.1:0-13047 GCA_949673415.1 Euphorbia schlechtendalii | reverse complement strand
CATGAACTAAGTTAGTAATTGTTATACTTAGTTAGGAACTAAGTTAGGAATTACTGTATTCTAAATATATAATTGACATTACCTACATGCTTTTGTTTTGATTATGCATCTTAAGGAATCTTGGGAGTTAGGAAAATTTTTTAATTTCTGCTGCGTGTGCTAGGCATATCTAGACATATATTTTCCTTACAATATCAAGTCGCAATCACTTGACTATCGTTAAATTGGGCCAATATGAGAATTTATTTGATTAACAAAGCATAAAATAAAAAAATGAGCAAAAAAGAGAATGCCTGCGGGGTTGAAAACCCGAAAGGGCGGTTTAGGCAAAAATTAAGGTAACTCGATAAGCTGAAAACCTAAAAGGGTAGTTTATGCAAAAGTTAGGGTTATGATAAGGGTCTACTGTGTTGAATATCACAATTACAGTTTAGGAAAAAGTTAGGGAAATTTTGATGGATTGAAAATCGAAAAGGCGATCAATCTAAAAGTTCAAGCATCTATCTACAAAGAGTGTATATAGTGGCATCCGCTACTGATCTTTCTACCCATCTAGTCAACTCTGAATCTGATGATCTATGGACTTACATTACACATCTCCCCATGATGGTGATCTTCTCTTGACTTGGATCTAGGTGATCAATCCTTGCAAATGATAACAAGAAACTTATTTCTTCATCATATTACACACATTCATACATTTGAGCATGCGTCACATTTGTCACATTTTTGTATTGCAGAAATAAATTGAGTCTCACTTACCAAGTTCCCACATCTTGAGAAAATGGAAGAAATGAGGCAATATTTGAGGGTATGGACGAGAATCTGCACATAAGAGGGACTCTATACCCATATAATACGTCATTTACTTTTCTCAGAAGCATGGCTACTGATAGCCCCAAATTGGTATGCTATTTCTACGTTTTCTTCTATACTTTAAAAACTATTTTAAAATCAGGTAGATCTAAAATTTTTTTTAAAACCCAATTTTCAAGGGGCCATAAAGCTAGCAAACATACACCAAAGTACAAATCACTTTACAATATATATTCTTGACCGAAGGGGTAAAAATTTTTGTCTCCAAAATTATCGATCAAGGAACATAAACTATTTTCCACGACCATTCAAAATCAAATCCAATCATATGCCTGACGTGCCATTGAGTCAATGTCATCTGTCGAGCCATCGAGCCAATATCATCCAACGAGCCATTGAGCCAATGTTACTTAACGCCCCATCAAGCCAATGTCACCAAATGTGCCATCGAGCAAATGTCATCCAACAAGCCATCGAGCCAATGTCACCCAATGATCCATCAAGCCAATGTCACTTGACGTGCCATCGAGCTAGTGTCACTTGATATGATGTACCATTGAGCCAATGTCACCAGACGCACCATAGAGCCATTGTCACCAGATCCGCCATTGAGCCAATGTCACCAGACGTGCCATTGAGCTAATATCACTCGACGTGCCATCAAGCCAATATCACCATCTAAACACAATATATTTGACATGCCATTGAGCCAATGTCACCCAACGAGCTATCGAGACAATGTCATCTGACGCGCCATTTATGTCACCTAATATGACATCGAGCCAATGTTACCCTGACGCGCTATCAAGCCAATGTTATTCAACAAGCTATCGAGCTAATGTAACACGAAGAGCCATTATGCAAATGTCATACGATACACCATCGAGCTAATGTTATCCGACGTGCTATCAAGCCAATGTCACCCGATGTGCCATTGAGCTAATGTCATCGACGAGCCATAGAGCCAATGTTACTCAATGAGTCATCGAGCCAATGTCACTAAACACGCCATTGAGCCAATGTCACCCGATGTGTCATTGAGTCAATGCCACCTGACATGCTATCAAGTTAACGTCATCTGACGCACCATCAAGCCAATGTCATCTGACGAGGCACCGATCCAATATCACCTGATGCGCCATTGAGCCAATGTCATCTGACACGCCATCGAGCCAATGTCATCTGACACGCCATCAAGCCAATGTCACCTGAAGCGTCATTGAACCAGTGTCACTTGACATGCCGTCGAGCCAATGTCATCTAAAGTATCATCGAGCCAATGCCATCCGACTCGCTATCAAGCCAATGTCACCCAACGAGCCATCAAGCCAATGTTACTATCTAAAGATAATATACTTGATTTGCCATTGATCTAATGTCTATCACTAAACTCAAAAAATTCCATTTGTAAATTGCCAAATCCTCCTTTTTGTCCCAATGGAAATAATTACACACACTTATCACTTTTGTTTTTAGCTCACCGCACTCATTCGTGTATTATGAAATCCCTTTAAATTGGATCTTCAAGATTTCATACATGAGGGGCAAACTTAAGGCACGGTCCGCTCGACCTGATGGTGAAATTTTACCTTAAACGTGTACCAAAATGATATTTAGACTTGAGGAATCCTTGAACAATTGTGTTTTAATAAAAATCTTTTTATGTTAATTTTCATTTTATTTTAACTTTTTTTATTATTTCATTTGAAATTGACTTAACTAAATGAAATAAGAAAAAATCATAGAAAAATGGAAAATATCAAAAATAAAAGGAAATAGAGATTGGGGTGAAGAAGACGTGTGCATATAAGGTAGGAAATTGAGCATTTCTTGTGTCATTATCTGCTCCTAACTTCTCCCATTACATTTTGATTACAATTCTTCCTATATGAGTGATAATCAATTTTTTCCATTCGGTTAATTTATTTGAATTTTATTTTCTTTCTAATTAGGAGGAGTCTAACCATGTTGAATCATTATGCCTATAAATTGACGTTTGGAATTTCAGTAGAGGGGATTTGGGGGTTCTTATTGGGACATAATTTCTATTACGCTCTAGCATCTTCTTTGCTAATTCATAGAATTTTCTTTCATAAAAGTTTGCTCAAGTTTTATTATTTTTATTTGTTTCTTTTACTTTTATGAACAAAAATCCATCTTTCGTATCATTGTTCAAATATTCTCAAAGTCCAAGTCGAACATCTCGGAGTCATACCACAAAGTAAACCCGGTGTAAAATCTTTTCACTGCTTTGTAATATTCCATTCATTTCATAATTCTTGCAATATTTTTATTTTAATGACTATTTTAATGTTTTTCTTTGAGTTTTGCAAGGTTTTAATGGAGTTCTCATGAAGTTAAGAATCGAGATTTAGTTTAATCTTAAAGTTGAACCCAGATACGAATATCCCTCTTTTTATGTCATTTTTTTTATATTTTTATAAATCCCGTGTAAACTAGTCTGCTATAATATTTTTATTTCTGTCTTTTTATTTGTCATTAACTGTTGTAATATTTATTTCCTTTGTTTGCCGTTATGTTATTGTATGAGCATATAGAAATTAACATAGGGTTAAAATTTAATATAAGCATAAAAATGGATAAATTGCATAATATATATTTGAAACTAATATTTTGAACTAAGTAGATTAGTAAACGTTTTTTCTAGACTTAGAATCTCTGTTTAATAGGTATAGGAATCTTAGTTGGATTGGCTATACCGAATTTCTCAATTGACCGGGTGAAGACTCCTATTTTTCTTAAACGATGTTTTCTAGCTCTATTTTACTTTTAATTCCAAATGTGTTTAAAAAAAAAGAATTAAAAATATATGTTCTTTCTTTTTTCTCATAATCACGTTTCTTTTGTAAAAAAATCAATCTTTTGATTGCTTTGTTATAAAAAGCAATTCTAATTAACGTTTTTTCCTAATTGCATCAACATTTCCAAATGTAAAATTTGCTTCCATGCTGACATGTTTCCATAAATAAGCTTTCAATAAAAAGAAATTTTTTGTTCCCATATCATAATGAATTGGCCATTAACCAAATAGTATCATTTTCCAAATTATTTACATTTTTAATTTCTTTTCTACTAGATGCTTTTTCCATAAAACCTTCATTTCCATAACAAAATGCTTTAATTTCCTAATTGAATGATTTGATTCCGTATCTATGTGTACAAATAGTTAATTTCCATAACCATTGCTTTTGCAAAAATATCATTTTTAAAAATTAATAAAAATAAAACTCTCAATTAGAGTCCTTTGACCCGCTTTGCCGCGCCCGTCAAAACGTCATCCGCTCATAGGGTCCTTTCCTTTGTTCATCTCAGCATTTTTTATCAGTAATGGAATTGTTGTCTTTAGTGCCTGATGCTGAGCTTTGGACTCTTTCTCCATCAATCGCCATTAAGTAGAGTTTGGCAGAATCTTGTGCTTCTTCATTGGATGATGAAGATTCATCAGAGTTGCTTCATGTAGCTACAAAATACTCATTCTTCTTGTCAAATTTCTTCTTGAATATTTTCTTCTTGGATTTTGGACAGCTAGATTGAATATGACATTTTTCACCATACTCAAAGCATTTGATGTCTTTGTTGTAGTCTTTCTATTATCCTTCCTCATCATCCTTCCGATGGTTAATTAAGGGAGTAATTTAACTTGCGAACTTGCACGGTGGAATTTCAAAACTTAAAATTAACCCTAAAGGAACTGCTAAGTATGGCATGATTGATATAATTTAAGTTGAAACGTTCCATAGATGCTAATAGGATTATAAACCTTAATAAAAGAAACCTAGCATCTAAGTTAAGAGCACTACAAGTTGATGCATGTCCTTTTCCTTTGATGCGGTGCTCCCTTAGAATTATTGGACAACACTCTGTTAGCACAAGCCCCCAAAATAGGACAACACCTCTATGATTGATCCAGACGGATCCCAACCGACCAAAATTTCTCATAGAAGAAGAATTCGCTAGCCCGCGAGTGCTTCTAGTGCTCGCGCAGGCTTGCCTTGCGGACTTTTGCTAGATTTCTCGAAAGATCCACTCACGACACTTTGATTCAATTTTTCCTCTTTCTTTTTGATATATTGGTCCGACCAAAACATGGTCCATCCAAATTAACTTTATCTCTCCTGTTTATTCTCGGTATAGACCCCGTCTATAAGTTCTTTACTTAGTCTAGTAGAGACCCAAAGTGTGTGACCTCATAGGATCCCGAAGTATAGAGCCGCTAGAGGATAACCTAAACTTGGCTTCCCATCTGGGAACCTTTAGGCTAAGTATTCTAGATTGATATAGAACCCGATAACTCTAGACGATCAAATGGACTTTCTAGCAAAGGTGTATGATCCCCCGATCGATACTTAGAACGTCACGTGCTTGTGACTTGATCTGGTTCTGTAATAGTAACTAATACATTATACTCCTTCCATCAGGTAAAGTACCATCCAGCTTATTGAGCTCGAATTAAGTGTTAGCTCATGTAATAGCCATAGCTATCCTAGAGTTAGACTTATTCACAAAGAACACCACTAGCCATAATGTATCAAGATTGACTAGAAACTCATTCTAACAATCTTATACTCTGATCAGAGGTTTATGAGTGTATCACTTCAACAAGAGGCCTTAAGGTAAAATATCCATTATATTACTATATCAGGAGTGATGGATCTCATCTTGACTACTCGACTTACCAACGAGTGATCTTCACTATACTCGTAATCACCCATATCATCCTAATCACCAGGGTATAAATAAGTATGAACCAAAGTATAGCAACTCCCACACAAGGTAACTAGTATCTCAAGTTTGAGGATACTTGTACTACTACTACAATAATACATGACACTAACACATGGATATAGTTCTTTCCGAGTGTCTTTCTTATATCGATCTTCAATGTATTACCTGAATACATTCATGTGTTAACTCAAGGTACCACCTTTAGTTCGTGAGATAACCTACTTGGATCTAATCTAATGAGTAAGCATACACATACTCATCTATCCCCTTCATTGATTTCTAGTCTAAATGAAACAATGAGTATGGATATTTAGACTATTAATAGTAACACGTGTGTGCAATTCTCACACCACATAGCTCCCACTATGTCCTTGCACTTTCAAGCTATGAAATAGTCATGGACACTATCTTATCAATGAAAATATACATAATAGCATATAAATATATGATACCAGCGAGATATATAATTTAAATAATCATCGATAAATAATAAAGGTGCCTTTATGATCGCAAGGTTTTTGAATATACTAATTTAGAGGGATTATATTCGGCGATGAAACCAAAATCCTTGTTCCCCACTTTTCTATCGATAAGTTAAAAGTTCAAAATACGAACAAGTGTTGTCAATACCGCTTATCAAAATAGAAAAATGGTGACCACTGCAAGTATACAGTTTCGATGTAGTTTTAATAGATATCGATCCCACAGGGAAGGATTTCGGTTCTTAAGACCAACTAGAGTTACGTAACAAATGAAATAAGATAATTTGTAGGGTTTGGATGGTTTGGATGATAGATTGATGAATAGAAAGATGCATGAATAGATTAGAAAAGATGTAAATTATATAAATATTCCCTAAGAACAAGTTTAATAGAGAAAAATATGCAAAATCATCAAAAATATTTCATGCACTAAATAACTTCAACAAATACTATTCTAGATGCTTTAATATTCAATAATTCACCGCATAGCAACACATGAGATGACTTTTCTAAATCTAGGGTAAATGAATTATAACACTTTTAAGAACCTTGATAACAATATTACTATGCTTAGTACGGGTAGCTCTCACATAGCCATATTTAGCAAGTTACCACTCCAAAAATGTTAGCTAACTAAACAGCTTTATAATCACATATCCAGTGATTATACATAATCTTGATAACCCTGAAATTACTCTTAAAGTTAACTCGAAAGCATATAAATTAATTAATATAAGTGGCGCAAGATGAAATACTCATTATGACACATAGACATATAATAAACTTCGAAATAAAAAGTATAAGTAGAAAACAAAGTAAAGTTGTAAGGTACGAAAGTGAAAGCTAAAGTTGATCAAACTATATCCACTCTTTAATGGGAGTTGTCAATTCCTGCAATTTCTACGTCTATTTTTAATTTGGTCTCAACTCGTACAGAACCTCCGCTAGGATGCTATTCTTTGTGAATTTCGAATAAATAAATGTTGAAGAAAGAAAACTTTTATTGATAAGTGCTTTGCAATTACACTCATACAACAAACGTTCGAATTTGTGTAGAAAAATAGTGATCAAAATAGGAATCGAATCACTTATACATTTTTCTCGCTAATACTTTTTGAATATAGTGAAATCTAGATATTTTCACTCTCTATCTATACACGCATACTATCATTCAATGCCATACACTTATTGGCCACACCATGCCACGATATTGATTGAATTTGAACTCTATTTATAGAGTACGAAGGGTTGCATCTATCCAAACGAATAGTCATCTCCATTGGCAAAGAGTTTCATCACTTCATTATGATTGGATGCAAAGATTCATCCTCATATACAATGGAAAGGCACCTTTTCATGATTGGTTGACTTCCAAAAGGTGTCTTTTCGGTTGGCAGTTGATGGTGGCTTATGGTGGTTGATTGTTATTATCTAGCGGTTGGTAGTTGAAAAGAGATAACCAATAAACGTCACAAGTCGCGAGCATGAATCACATGTCGCGATCTTGAATAATGATTTGTAACTTTCTGCTTGTGAAGAGTAACAAGTCGTGACCATGAATGCTTGTCACGATCGTGACATGTCTTTTTCCTCATGTTTCTTCTTCACAACTTTGCCAATATTTGACAGCTTTGATCCTAAGCCACATCTTTTGGCACTTTTTTCACTCTTTTTACATAGAATTCCACTTTTGATCATTTTACTCCCAAGATTCACCTAGTTTCTACATTTACATAAAAAAAACTACATACCACGTGAAATCTTTAATATGAAGTATAAAATGACTCTAAACCATATCATTTTATGATTGAAAATATCATGATAATAAGTGTAATTATACACTTTTCACACCCCCATGCTTAACTTTTGCCTTATCCTCAAGGTAAACCAAACAGAAGTGTATAAAATAGTAATTCAAGTTCATACCTCATTTGGTGAAAGACTATCGTTGTGAGTACCACATTCCCATGTTGCATAAAGTTCAAGTAAAAGTTCAAAATTTCCCACAAATTAGTAGTGCAATTTATATAGTTCATTTGCATACCTTTGCACTTAATGGAGAGTCAACTGAATCACGTCTTTATATAAGTGTTATGTGCTTACTCGAATATTTCCTTCTCTCAAGTATAGTATAAATTATAAAGGATAAAGGGAGCATACTTTGAAAAGTTTGATCTCAAGGTATTTTTAGATAACCTAGGATGCTAAAACACTCTTAGTGGTTGCATTTTATGATCCATACCACTCCCCCCTTTTTTTAGTGGTTGCATTTTATGCTTAATACCACTTTCTCTCATTTTTCTTTTAAAGCATATGTTTTTGAAGTACAAATTTGTATTTTGCACCCATTTTTCATGATATGCTACTTTTTCTTTTTTTTCACTCATTGAATGGTTGTAGTTTCTGCTCCATACCATTCCTCACCTTTTGCATAACTTATTGGTTATAATCTCTTTCTTTTGATTTTTCTCTTAATACCATCATCCTTTATTGATTACTTTCAAAGTATTATGGTTATAGTTTCCCAACACTTTAAACACACTTAATAATTATAGGACGTATTCGAGAATATCATATAAAACTCATAGTAAGAATACTATTAGATATTACTCCACTAAAAAATTATCGGTAGCATTAAACTAAAACTATACAACTTATACTAATTCATGTCGCATTGAAATATATATCGAAACTTAATTAGAATGTTGCTTTCAAATGTTACTCACAATTCATCCTTACCAAATGCTAAATGTCATGCTATAAACGCTCACACTCTCATCGTGTGGTCAAACTCAAAATATATTGTTCGAAATATGCACTAACATCAAACTTGAAATACCTAACACTCAAAATAACCTTGGAACAAATGTTAGCATAGTATGGGTATGGATAATGTATAAACAACACTAAAATCAAGAAAAATTTTTAAATTCTTCAATTTTTTAATTTTATTTAATTTTTTGGATTTTTCGGATTTTATTCAAATGCCCCCACACTAAAGAACACAATGTCCTCATTGTGAGAGACTTAACTAATATAAAAAACTAAAAACAATCAACTAGTCTAAAAATTTGAAAAAGAAAAGTAAAGAAAAGAAAAGAGTAAACCCATCTATTGAGAAGGTGAATCCGAAGGACTAGGAGTAAATTGACAATTTTGCTTTCTAAAGAAAGATAGTAATTTTCGAAGCATCGATTTATTACTTTTCTTTAGAATTTTCATGTCTTTCTTCATTACTCCAAGTTCCGCTTGGCAATTATCCAATTTTTGTTGCATACTCGCTTTCCAATCTTCCGCATCTTCTTCTTCTTCATTTTCTTCTTCGATCATTAGAGCCTTTCTAGGAAGACGTCTAGCGGTTATATCAGATGGGCCAACGGAAGAATCTTCATGAGTCGAGATTAGTTTCTTAGTGCGGTTTGAGTAGGAGTAGAAAGAATAGACACCATCATTCTCTTGTAGAAGTCTGAAATTCTTCAAATAATTCCCATCCAAGTAACGAAAATACTCACCCGGTTGTTGAACATAGGGGGGTTCGTTTCTTGTACCCAAGATGATAACGGTGATAATTTCGGCTGCCCCAATCTTGTTCCTCATACTTGTCGAATTCTTCTTCATCATATCCCAAATAATATCCACGAATTCTGCTTTTTTTTATTCATCGTACAAGAAAGAACAAACAAATCTCGCTTTTGGACTTTGGTGTTTTATACTCGACAAAATACCGTAGTGGAAAGATATTTGTGTAGTAGAAGAATACACTCATCCTTAATATGTTTGTTTGGGGAATTTTTGGGGTCGAAGGTTCTCTTTCCCATTAAACCTGCCCAAACTCGATTCGCTTGAAAAGAATCCGTCATGTTCGATGAATTTTCAATTTTGAACCCGAACCAAACACTCATCATCTCTCTTGTGATGGTGTAATGTCTTCCTTGGTTACGAAATTGAATCACCCTCTTCTTCTTATCTTCAAAATTGAATGTTACTAGACATTCCAAAATCCAATCACGATTTTGTGAAAATCTCATTCCCACAAATGTGCTTAAACCAAGATCAACAAGATACATCCCCATTTGTTCATGGAGGCCCATTATCTCCAAGAAAACCATATCAAGAAAAATCATACCTTTGGTCTCCAACTTGTTGAGAATTGGGAATCTTTTTCCTTCTTCTCTTGTATGAATCTGAAAAGGACATCCGAAATGTTGTTGATAATTAGGGATTTGTCTTTTATGTGCGGTTACCTTAACATGAGACATGTTGGTTTTTATTTTGAAGTAAAGGTTTTGATATGGTTTTGAATGTAGAAGATGATAGATGAAAGAATCTTAACTTTTGTATGCTTTGTAGAAGGTTTTGGTGGTTATGGATTCAATGTAGACCTTTATATAGAGTTCTAATAGATCATTAATTGGCTAAAATAGTCAATATAGCAGTTTCTCCTTCAAACTAGCCGTTAATGGCCGTTTAAGCCATTTGTCACGTGTTGAATCGCAATCTGTAGCGGTAATATTCTACCCGTGTCACGATCGTGAAGGCCTGTCACGATCGTGACTTTCCTCATGGTAAAAATAGAAAGTTTTTCCGCATATTGTCACCGGCGCGATCTATAGTCATGATTTCGACCTGCTTCAATTCTTCTATTTCTTCAATTTTTATACTTACTCCTAGAAAAACAAACATGTTAAATATAAATAATAAATATTTACTATTCTTATACCTGGAATAATTTATGGTGAAGATAGTTATTGAACATCAACGTCTTGTTGTTCAAATTTATTCTCGCGATAAGGTTTGCATCTTTAGCCATTGGCTCGAAATACTTCTCCATTTTCGGCTCTCAATTCCAATGCTCCATTGTCAAATACCTGAATAACTTCATAAGGTCCCTTCCAATGAGATTTGAGTTTTCCAGGGAACAAGCGAAGTCTAGAATTATATAATAGAACTCTATCTCTTATCTTAAACTTCTTTTCTTGTAGTTTGGCATCATGCCATCATTTTGTCTTCTCTTTATAGATCTTTACATTCTCATATGATGACAAATGTAGTTCTTCTAATGCATTTAAATCCAACTTTCTTCTTTCACCGGCTTTGTGTAAATCCATATTCAAATTCTTCAAAGCCCATAAAGCCTTATGCTCTAATTCTATTGGTAAATGACAAGCCTTTCTGTAAACCAACTTATAGGGTGTCATACCAATAGGTGTCTTAAAAGCTATTCTGTAAGCCCACAATGCATCATTTAACTTAGTAGACCAATCGTTCCTAGAATTCAAGACAATCTTCTAGAGAATCCACTTAATTTCTTGATTAGAAATTTCTACTTGACCACTAGTCTGAGGGTGATATGGGGTAGCAACGTTATGATGTACTCCATACTTATGCATCAAGCTTTCAAAGGTCTTATCGATGAAATGTGAACCTCCATCGCTAATTATGGTCCGAGGAACTCCAAATCTACTAAATAATTGCTTAAGAAACTTAGCAACTACTCTAGCATTATTCTTACAATATGCACTAGCTTTAACCCATTTTGAAACATAATAAACTGCAACCAGAATGTAATTATTACCATTAGAGGTAGGAAGAGGTCCCATGAAATCTATACCCCAAACATCAAAAAGCTCTACTTCTAAGATGTTTTTCAAGGGAATCTCATCTCTTCAACTTATGTTTCCCGTTCTCTGACAATTATTGTAATTCTGAACAAAATCTCTAGCATCCTTGAACAATATTGGCCAATAAAATCCACTCTCTAAAATTTTAGTAGCGGTCTTTGCTGGTCCTAAATGTCTTCCATATATGCTATCATGGCAATGACTTAAAACTGAAGTAAAGTTAGTATCATCTATACATCTTCTAATAATACCATTAGCACATACCTTAAACAAATAAGGGTCATCCCACATAAATGATCTAATATCCTTAAGAAATTTCTTCTTACTATTTGAATCTAAATCAGAGAGTAAAGTATGCGTAACCAAATAATTTTGCAAAGTCGACATACCATGGACTACTAGTATGTTTAACAAACATAAGATTTTCATCTGGAAAAAGTTCATTAATATCACCAGTTTCACCTATAGGTCCCTCATCATCTTCTAAATGAGATAAGTGATTAGCTACGGTATTCTCACTTCCCTTTTTATCCCTTGTTTCTAAGTGAAATTCTTGTAAAAGAAGGATCCACCTAATTAATCTAGGTTTAGCACCTTTTTTTAGCAAACAAATATCTCAAAGTAGCATGATCTGTATAAACTATTACTTTAGATCCAATCAAATATGATCTAAATTTATCACATGTATATATGATTGCTAACATCTCTTTTTCCGTGGTGGTGTAATTGAATTGTGCAGAAGACAAAGTGTGACTCGCATAATGAATTGCATGTAAACTCTTTTCATACCTTTGACCTAATAAACAGCCAACAACACCATCACTAGCATTACACATCAATTCAAATGGTAGAGACCAATTTGGTTTAACAATTATGGGCACCGAAACTAATGCTTGTTTTAAGGTGTTGAAGGATTTTACACAGTCATCAGAGAAATTGAACTTCTCATCTTTAACTAATAATTTAGTTAAAGGTTTAGCTATAACCAAAAATCCTTAATAAACCTTCTGTAAAATCCAGCATGGCCTAGAAATGTCCTTACTCCCTTAACATTTTTGGGAGGAGGTAATTTCTCTATGATCTCGGTTTTCGCTATATCTAGGGGAGAGAGAAATTCGGTTCGGTTCGAAAACCGAACCGAATCGAAAACCGAATATCCAAAAAAGTGAGAACTGAAAATCGAACCGAATTAATTTTGTTTGGTTCGAACCAAACTGAAAAATTTCGGTTCGGTTCAGTTCGAAACATGGTTAAACCGAAAATGATAAAAAATTGTTAAAAAATTCTACTTTCTGAAAGGCCTAAACTGATGCTGCGGTCTATGAAAAACTTCGAAATGATAAATTAATAATCAAATTATAAATAAATTGCAACTTCAACGA
>CATIWQ010245905.1:0-10683 GCA_949673415.1 Euphorbia schlechtendalii | reverse complement strand
TCTTTTTACATAGAATTCCACTTTAGATCATTTTACTCCCAAGATTTACCTAGTATTTGCATTTGCACCAAAAACAACTACATACCACGTGAAATCTTTTATATGAAGTATAAAAATGACTTAAATTATAGTGTTTAGTGTGTAAAATTGTATTGATAATAAGTGTATTTATACACTTATCAAGTATAAATGGATCCTCTATAATTGTAATAAGTTCAAATGATTTTACTCTTGAAGAAAAGTGAGAGACAAACGCAGGTACTTAGACTACATGTGATAGTATTTGCCTGATCTTATAAAGATTTAAGGTTGATGGAAAGATTGCCAAAATTAAACCTCCATTGACCATTATATCATTCAAGCAAAAGTCAAAATGATCAAAACTATAATAGCCAAAAAGTCAATGGAGCAAATTGAAGTTAAGTTCCCCAAAATATTCAAACAACTTGCGCAATGGGCTTACATAATGCTAGTGTCAAATACATAAAGAAGGAGCTGGATCTTTGAACAAGTCAACAACTCCATCGCATAGCTCACCAACACTTGTGGGGCTGATCATTACACTATTTAAGGAATGTCATTGAACGTAAACTATTCACCCTCAATGGAAACAAGCTACATTTAACACACCCACCAGATTCGAAGTCTTTAATCCTCGACATATCAACTATTCTCTAATAATTATTAGTAATGAGAACCATTAAATTCGTAAGAAAATGCTAATGATTAAGCACCAGTACTCATCATTGTGTATACCTCAAGCTAGTAAAGTAGCATGAGCAACAACTAATCGATGAGATGCCAATTAAATTCGTGGATGGAAACCAATTCATCAGTCAAATCAACCAAGACCGGCATAATCGCTATCACATATAGGTGAAAGAAATAAATCATGAAAAAGCATTACTATAAGCATGGGATTTTGTACTAGCTTGCACATTCAATGATGATGGCTTTTTGGGATGTAATCCCTGAAGCACACATTTTGCGACTATCCGGCGATCCTCAAATGGGAGCTCTCCTCGTTAAACCTTAAATATTTCTGGCCCTAAATAAATATTTAGGACCGTAAAAAAATATTTAAAAGCTTTAAGGGAAAATTTAAAGGCTTAAAATATTTTAAAGACCTAAATAAGTGTTTAAAGGTTTAGAATAAATTAATAAAAAAATTTAATAAAAAATAAATAAGCTCGCCAATGACCGGCTAGAAGTTCGCGGACGATGACCAAAAGTTCGTCGGTGAACTTTCAAACTAGGTCATTTTCTTCCTTCCCCTACAAAAAGGGGGGGGGGACTATCAAAAAAAGAGGGGAGAAAATATTTTAGAAAAAATGCTTTAGAGAGGGAAATTTTTTAAAAAAAGGCTTTAAGGAGGGAAAAAATTTTAAAAAGAAAAATCTTTTGAGAGAAAAGTTTTGAAGAAAAAAAAAACTTTGAGAATGACACGATTATTTTTTCCAAAGCAAATAATTTCGAATTTTTTTTATGTCTCGCTTTATTTTTTTTCATTTTTTTTACATATTTGGGTATTCTCGGGCCTGAAATCAATTTAGGTTTTGAAACCCATCATTAGTTTTAAAAAACATACACACCAATCAAAATCAAAAAGAAAGAAGAGCACTCCCGAATATCTAGCGGATTTGTCAATGTGGATTCGCACCGAAAGGGTAAGCCTCTGAGTTCCCAGAGTTTCTTTTTTTCCTGTGTTTTTTATTATATTTTATTCTAAATTCTGACTTACGATTTTTTTATTCAAGTCTTTTATTTATTTATTTATTTTATTTATCCATAAGGTTTTGTAATTAAATAAATGTTAGAATACCCCCATTGAGAGAATTTAAATTAATCCCGGATAATAGACGTAACATTTTGGCATGTGATCATTTTCATCAAATAAAATGAGCAACATATTTGTAATAAATTGTTTTATTTTTATAAAATGCGAATTGACACTCTCGGCATCTTAATTAGGCCACATAGGTCTTTTCAATATCAAATCAAACCTACTTGCATATATTTGTGTTGTAAATATCACTTGTGCTAACCTTTGTGGATGCAAGTAGATTAGGTTAAATGTAAGCCCATGATTTTATTTTCCTTCGAGTATTGTAATTATTTTTAAGGAATGTAATTTATAGATTAGGTGGATGATTGCATCCTCCTATGTTTTGTAATTTATCATTTTATTTTCCCGCATTTGTTTACTGCTTTATGTATGAATTTATTTCTTTTCGTATGCGCGTTAAATCATACTATAAACATGAAAATGACTTATGCTCGAACATGAATAATTAAGAAACATGGTTTTCTGCAGATGTAATTTAATGTGATCCAACCAGAAGTAAGAAACTTATCCTGAACCTGAATCTCTGTGTCTTAGTGAATCGTCCCCCGGACGTGAAGTCTCACAGATCTTTAATTCCTGGAAAAACTTATCCATGTGGCGACTCTAAACTACGAGAGAGTGATTTCAGATTTTGTCGATCTAAATCGGTTTCATTTTCATTTTCAACCTTTTAGGTCCCTGATCCAATATTTTATTTTCACAAAAACACCTCGATGGACCCCGCTTATTATCCTAGCACACTCTTGACCCATCACATTCGTGTCTGTAGCTCACAATGGCAACTCCGCTGGGGATATTTTCTAAAAATTTTATAAAAGGTTGTAGATCTTGGATAAGTGCCTAAAATTGTTGATCACATTATTTTGTATTTTCTTAATTATGACATATTCATAATATCGCATTGCAGTAGAAGGGATTAGCCCATAAGTCTAGGGTACCTTATTACTGTAAAACTTACTCTTGTACTCATCTTCCTCCTTGAGAAAAGAGAGTACATGGGTAAGTCTAGGGTATCTTATTACCGTAAAACTTACTCTTATACTCATCTTCCTCCCTGAGAAAAGAGAGTACATGGGTGAGTGGAGCACTTGTTGCCATACCACATATACCACACTCTTCGAAACCTATTTGGATAGAGGCTTGTTGTGTATATTAATGCAATAAGAACCATCTACATCAGCAACCCAAAAGCAAACCACATATAGATAAGCCATAGGCATTTTCCCTAGGGTTTTACCCAACAAATGAAATTGCATTATATTTTTCTTGCAGGTGCACTACTTACTGCCCATGTGGTGCAAAGATAAACCAAACTTAGGATAGAGACTAGCCAAAACCCTACACGCGTGAGTTATATGGTTAGAAGTTTGAACATACCATGTTATATGCTATGTGTTAACTACCTTTGATTTATCATGCATTGTACATTTATATTATGCTAACCACAAATCTTAGCGCAAACACTTGTATGCACACACACTCATGATATTTAAATGATGTAAACAAAAAATAAACATAGCATTCTCTCATCATCATGATACTAAATCGATGTCACATAGACTTAAGATTCCCACATATCAGGTTGGCCGTGTGGGTCACAATGACCCGTAACCCACGGGATGCAACACAAGGCAAGCCCAAATGGGCTTGCCTTGTGCCTCAAGCCAAGCTTGCGCACAGCATCCAGAAGGTAGCGTTTATGGGCGTGCAGCCTAATAGCTAGTGCAAGCTATCCCCTCATGCTAGCGACCCGCGAACCCTCTAGCTCACGGGGTAGTTGCATAAGCCCTACCCTGAACTTCCCGTGTTCATTTGGGGCTCGCTTTATGCAAATCTTTCCTTATTTCCTCTTTATTCCTTTTATTAATTCTGTCCAATCAATTAATAATTCTTCTAACAAATTCGATAACTTGTATTTTCGGCATAGACCAGTCAATAGGTTCTTTACTTAGTCCGATAAAGACCCAAAGTGTGTGACCTCATATGATCCCAGAGTATAGAGCCAACCTAAACTTGGCTTCCCATCCAGGAACCTTTAGGCTCAGTATTCCAAACTAATATGGAACCCCGATAGCTCTAGATGATCAAGTGGGCTTTCTAGCAAAGGCTTATGATCCTCCGATACTTGGAACGTAATGTGCTTGTGGCTTGATCCGGTCCTTCAGTAGTAACCAATACAATATACTCCTTCCATTAGGTTAAGTATTATCTAGTTTATTAAGCTCGGATTAAGTGTCAACTCATGTAATAGCCATAGCTATCCTGGAATTAAACTTGTTTATGAAGAATACCACTCGATCATTATGTATGAAGATTGACTAGAAACCCATTCTATCAATCTTATACTTTGATCAGAGGTTTATGAGTATGTCACTTCAACAAGAGGCCCTAAGGTACATCTCCCATTATATCACTATATCAGGAGCAATGGATCTCATCTTGACTACTCAACTTACCAACATGAAATCAACCTTATACCCGTAATCACCTGTATCATCCTCATCGCCAGGGTGTGAATAAGTACAACCCAAAGTATAACAACTCCTACACAAGGTAACCAGTATCTCATGTTTAAGGATACTTGTACTGCTACTATAATAAGACATGACACCAACACATGGATATAGTTATTTCCAAGTGTCTGTTTTATAGCGGTCTCTAATGTATTACCCGAATACATTCATGTGTTAACTCAAGGTACCACCTTTACCTCGTAAGATCGGTTGCTTGGATCTAATCCATGGAATAAGCCTACACATGCTAGTCTGTTCGTTCCATTGATGTCCAGTCTCAATGAAACTATGATTAGGGATATTTAGACTATTCATAATAACATGTATGTGTAGTTCTCACACCACATAGCTCCCACTATGTCTTCGCACTTTTACGCTATGAAGTAGTCATGGACTTTGTCTCATCAATGCTCATATACATATTTAATATTTTACATATATGATACTAGCAAGATACATAAATAAATAGAGAGCACTGATAAGTAACAAAGATGCCTTAATTATTATTAATAATAATTCTAAACCATTTGTACATTATAACTAATAAAACTATATCACCCTAATTGCCTCTAGGAAATAAATCATGTCTAACAGCGTCACCCTTAACATCGGTGGTCCGACTAGTGAGCCTAGAATAGGGGGACCCTCTTCTTCTCATATGTTGCACCTAGCTCATAACACTGCTCCTCTTACTTTCTACGAGTTCGGGGTGGGACAGTGTTAGATGAATCAGAATCAAGCTTAGATTAGTCAACAGGGGTATAATTTTGCTAGTTTTTCCAACAACAATCCGAGAACATGTTCTTCCTAGGACAGCCTGGTCAGTCAGTGTTTGCACTATAACCTTTTTATCAAGTTGTGGCCCAATGATTTATTCCTAATTGGAGTGTGCTAGTTTCCTCAAAATTCCAGGCTATCCCTCAACTGCCCAACTTTATGGTAGCTCTTAGGGGAAATACCTTTCCCGAGGGGCAATATGGCTTCTATCTCGGCACTAGGAATGTTATTCTCCACCAACCAGGCGTGGAGGAATTTTGGCAACAATTCTTAGCCACTGAAAGTGGCTATCTCATGGTAAGTCAAATGAATACATACCCCGCACAGCCAATTGATAAGTGTATAATTACACTTATTATCTTTATATTTTTACTCATAAAACGATGTGGTTTAGAGTCATTTTTTACTTCATATAAAAGATTTCACGTGGTATGTAGTTGTTTTTTATGCAAGTGTAGAAAATAGGTGAATCTTGGGAGTGAAATTATCAAAGATGGAATTCAATGCAAAAAGAGTGAATAAGGTGAAAAAAGATGCATGGAATGCAAGGAATTGGCTTAGGATCGAAGTTGTCAAAGATCGGAAAAGTTGCAAAGAAGAATCATGAAGAAAAGCATAAATCAAAACCATGTCATGATCGTGTTTCCTACTCGTGATTGGCTAAATAACGCTCATGACTATCTATCATGAGCGTGACTTATCATGCTTCACAAACAGTCAATTACCACATTTCACGTTGCAAAAGATTTCAAGTAGAAGTTCAAAATTTCCCACAAATTAGTAATGTGCAATTTATATAGTTTAGTTTCGTACCTTTGTTCTTAATGGAGAGTCAACCGAATCGCATCTTCATATAAGCGTTATATGCATACTCAAATATTACCTTTTTTTAAGCATAGTATAAAGTATAAAGGACATAGAAATCACTCTTTGATTAATTTCTCTCTAGGCATTTTTGGGTAACCTAGGATGCTAAAACACTCTTAGTGGTTGCATTTTATGCTCTATATCACTCTCTCATTTTTTTTTTAAGAATATGTTTTTGAAGTACTTTATACTTTGCACCCATTTTTCATGCTATGCTTTCTTTTCTTTTTTTTCACTCAATGAATGGTTGCAGTTTCTACTCCATACCATTCCTCACCTTTTGCATAACTCATTGGTTATCCTCTCTTTGTTTTGATTTTTCTTTAATACCCTCATCCTTTATTGATCAATTTGAAAGTATTATGGCTATAGTTTCCTAACACTTTAAACACACTTAATACTTGTAGGATTTATTTGAGATTTGCGTATAAAACTCATAGTAAGAATACCATTAGATATTACTCTAGTTAAACTTATCGAGAGCATTACACTAAAACTATATAACTTATACTAATTCATGTTGCATCGAATTATATATCAAAACTTACTTGGAATGTTGCTCTCGAATGTTACTCACCACTCCTCCTTGCCAAATTGATAAATGTTGTGCACTAACATCAAACTTGTAAATACCTAACACTTACAATAACCTTGGATAAATGTTAGTAATATATAAGAAATGATAATGTATAATTAACAAAAATATCAAGAAAAATTTCAAATTCTTCAATTTTTTAATTTTACTCAATTGTTTTTTGGATTTTACGGGATTTTTACAAATGCCCCCCCACACTAAAGAACACAATGTCCTCATTTGTGAGACATTATAAAAATCAAAAACTAAACTAAAGCTAGTCTAAAAATAGAATTGAAAAAGATAAAGAAAAGATAAAAATAAACCCATTCTATTGCGAAGGAGAATAAGGGGAACTAGGAGTGAATTGACAATTTTGTTTTCTAAAGAAAGAAAGTAATTTTGAAGCATCGATTTATTACTTTTCTTTAGAATTTTCATGTGTTTCTTCATAACTCTAAGTTTCGCTTGGCAATTATCCAATTTAAGTTGCATGCTTGCCTTCCAATCTTCCGGAGCTTCTTCGTCTTCTTCATCATCTTCCTCTATGTTAGACATCGAGGCTTTTCTTTTGCGACGAACTACGGATGGATCAGATGGTCCGACGGAAGAATCTTCTTGATTCAAGTTGAGTTTCTTGGTGAGGTTGGAAAAAGAGTAAAAAGAATAAACACCTTCGTGTTCTTGGAGTAGTCCGGTGTTCTTCAAGTAAGTCCCATCCATGCAGCGAAAATACTCACCTGTTTGTTAAACATAGGGGAGTTCACCTCTTACACCCAAGATTATTGCGGTGATAATTTTGGCCACTCCAATTTTACTTCTCATGCTCATCGAGTTCTTCTTCATCATATCTATATGATATCCACAATTTCCGCTTTTTACTTCATCAAAGCACAAGAAAGAATAAACAAGTCTTTCTTTTGGACCTTTGTATTCTCTACTTGATAAAATACCGAAGTGGAAAGGTATTTGTGGAGAAGAAGAATGCATTCATCCTTAATGAGTTTATTAGGAGAATTTTTGGGATAGAAGACTCTCCTACCCGATAAATTTGCCCAAACTCGATTAGGTTGAAAGAATCCGTCATGCTCGATGAATTTGCAATCTCAAAACCGAACCAATCACCCATCATCTCTCTTGTGACAGTGTATTAGTGTCCTTGATTTTGAAATTGTATTGCTCTCTTCTTTGAATCTTCGAAGTTGAATGTTACCAAACATTTTAGAATCCAATCTCGATTTTGAGGGAACCGCATATTCACAAATCTTGTAAGACTAAGAGCTGAAAGGCAGGCTTCCATCTCTTCATGGAGATTAAGAGTTTCCAGGAAGACTAGATCAGGGAATATCATCCCGGTGATATCCAATTTGCTTAACTTCTGGAATCTTTTGCCTTCTTCTCTTGTCCTTAAGGGGAAAGGACAATCAAATTCTTCTTGAATTGATTGGGCTCTGTTCTTGTGTGCTTCTCTCTTCACACTAGTCATATTGGTTTAAAGAAAAAGGTTGAAAAGGTTTAGATGTTTGAAGGTAGAAGATTAGAAAATTCAGAAATTTGAAGATATTTTAGAAGGTGTGGTGGTTAAGGTTCAACTTGGACCTATTTATAGAGGTTTAATGGGTCTCTAATTGGTCATAAATTAGATTCTAGCCATTTAGGCTCAAAACTAGCCGTTAATAGCAGTTACGAACATCTGTCGCATTCAGTTCTCGATCTGTAACGGTTATATTTTGCCCGTGTTGCGATCGCAAAGGCCTGTCGTGTTCGTGACTCTCCTTATGATAGAAACAAAATGTTTTGATATCCAATGATCATGAGCGCGAATTGAGTCGTGGTAGCGATATTCTTTGCTCTTCAAATTTCTTTAATTTTTAGACTTGTACCTATAAAAACTTAGAAATACAAACACAAATAAACTTTGTTAAATACAAACAATAAATATTTACTATTATACCTTGAGTAATCATGGTGATGATAGTAATTGAACATCAATGCCTTGTTGTTCAAATTTATTTTCATATTTAACAAATATTTACAAGTAAACAAAAGAGAATAAACAACACACAAACAAACACAACTAATACGAAAACATCAAACATATTGAAATCTACTTATACAAATTTTCTCAAATGAAAAGATAAAGAACTTATTCAGATGGAAATGATTCAATTATCTGATTAATCTTATAACATGACTCCCGCAAATCCCTTTCAACATCACATACCAAAATATGGATAATGCTAATCTTACGATGAATAGAGATTTGTTCCTCCATTAATTCATTCAACTTCCTTTTAAGATTGGTTGAACTACTTTTAGCCATTTCTCTTTCTTTCTTTTTATCAGCTTCTACTCTCTCATCCCATGATTTCCAATCATAGGTTATCCCATTCTCACAAATACACTTTGTTAGAAATCCCTGCTTGAAGAAAATTTTCGTAGTTAACTTTGGAATTTTATCTTCATCGGTAAAGACTTCTTCACCACTTGGTATTCTCCTAATTTGTCCTAACAAATTTGCCATAGTTCGACACTCGTACGCTATCCTACCAGGATCAATCACGGTAGACATAAGAGTCCCCATCATAATCCTTGATACATCCACAAGTAAGCTATTCCAAACTGCTACCAAGATAAACAATTCTTCAGGAATGACCGTGTCTGAACTAGATCTACCAAAAAGCACACTACTTAGATAGAAGTGTAAAGAAAGAAAACAGGGGTATTGGATCCATTGGCTATAGGAAGATTCCTATTTGTAATCATCCTTTCCGGTAAGGCAATTCCATATTGGTAGTAGATCCCAACCAGGAAGCATTTTGTAGTAACAATATTTAGGGAACTCCAACTTCTTCCTTGACAATTTATATTTCGTTCCCTGATGTCGATACTCCAAACAATTCATCTTAGAATTTGTTCATACTACAAAATCAACATTTCCTTGCAGTTATCTTCACTATTCCCAATATTATTGAGGAATAGAGAACGAAGTTTAGGATTCCAAGGTAATACATTACCCTCTTAAAGATTCCTAACTGAATGAAACTATTCTTATGAATGACATAAGAACTAGTGAAATCAGCATCCCTAATGGTTTTGAAATGATCACCTTCCTCTCAAGAGTGTATAGGAAAAGGTGTTTCATACCATTCTTGCAGGTCTGAAGGAGGAATATGAACAGATTTGTTTGAGTGAACCATTTTGATGAAAAAGGTTTGATTGATTTTAAGGTTTATAATAGAAATTTTTAATTGAAAGAAAAGGAATTTCGGATATTTGAAGTGAAGTGTTATGAGAATCACACCCTAAATGCAGAACTTAAGAGACACCATCGAAAAACTTCTTAAACTGCTACAGTTTTCGCTCACGTCGCGATCGTGATCTTAGGTCACGATCGTGAGTATACAAAAAGCAAGAGACAAAAAGTTTTGTAGGAATTTCATGAGCACGAATGACAGTCATGAATGCGAATATGAAAATAGAAGAAAATCTTCTATTTATCGAGAATTAAGATGACATATTATGACGTATGACCTCCAAGATGATTATTTCGTAATCTTTTCATATCCAGAATAAGATTAGAAAATTGTATAATAAAGGAAATGAAATAAATATAAATAATTAATCTCTAGAAAGCACTTGCCTTCCCCAGATAATTTGATCCTTAGAACGCTATAGCCATACTTGGCAACGGCCCCAAAAACTTGTTCGCCACTTTTCTATTGATAAGTTTAATAATTTGTTCGCAAGATTAGGCTATATATTAATGGTGCCAAAAACTTGTTCACGCAAAGTATAAGTGTTGTCAGTACCCCTTATCAAATGGAAAAATGATGATAACTGCAAGTATAAAGTTACGATGTAGTTTTAAAAGATATCGAACCCACAGGGAAGGGACCAAGTCTAAAGATCAATAAGGAAGACAAAATAAAGAAAATAAACTAATATAAGGTTTTGGATAGGATGGTTAGAATGAAGAATGAGTAAATATAGATATGAAAGATTAGAGAATCTAAATATATAGATTTTTCCTACGAAATAAGGATAGCAAAGAAAACATGCAAGTTCAACAAAGATGTTACGATTCACTAAACTAATCTAACAGA
>CATIWQ010245889.1:0-19298 GCA_949673415.1 Euphorbia schlechtendalii | reverse complement strand
AAACGAAGAGTTGTGTCCATTGGCGAAAGATTGCATCACTTCATTGTGATTGGTTGAGAAGCTTTAATCTTATCCATAATGGATAGGCATCTATTCATGATTGGTTGACTTCTGATAAGTGTCTTTTCATTGGTAGTTGATGGCTGTTGATGGTGGTTTATCATTCTTATCTGGCAGTTGGTAGTTAAGAAGATTTGACCAAAAAAACCTTCCAAGTCGTAACCGCGATATACAAGTCGCGACCGTGAATCTTTATTTGACAATTTTCTACTTTTGAAGTGTATCAAGTAGCGACCGTGAATTGTTTTCACGACCATGAATTGTGTTTTTCTTCAAAATTCTTCTTGTAACTTCATAAATCTTCGACAACTCCGATCCTAAGCCAAATCTTTAAGTTCCATGCATCTTTTCACACCTTTTTCACTCTTTTTACATAGAATTCCACTTTAGATCATTTTACTCCCAAGATTTACCTAGTATCTTCATTTGCACCAAAACAACTACATACCACGTGAAATCTTTTATATGAAGTATAAAAATGACTTAAACTATAGTGTTTAGTGTGTAAAATTATATTGAAATAAGTGTAAATATACACTTGTCACCATGAAAGCATATATGGAGGACATTTAGGACCAACAAAAACCATTGCTAAAGTTTTAGAGAGTGGGTTTTATATTGTTCAAGGATGCTAGAGATTTTGTTCAGAATTGTGATAATTGTCAAAGAACAAGAAACATAAGTCGAATAGATGAGATACCATTGAAAAACATCTTAGAAGTGGAGCTTTTTTATGTTTGGGGTATAGATTTCATAGGACCATTTCCTAACTCTAAAGGTAATAATTACATTCTGGTTGTAGTTGATTATGTTTCAAAATGGGTTGAAGCTAGCGCATATAGTAAGAATGATGCTAGAGTAGTTGCTAAGTTTCTCAAGCAATTATTTAGTAGATTTGGAGTTCCTAGGACCATAATTAGCGATGGAGTTTCGTATTTCATCAATAACACTTTTGAAAGCTTGATGCATAAGTATGGAGTACATCATAAGGTTACTACCCCATATCACCCTCAGACTAGTGGTCAAGTAGAAATTTCTAATCGAGAAATTAAGTGGATTCTCGGAAAGATTGTCTCGAATTCTAGGAAGGATTGGTCTACTAAGTTAAATGATGTATTATGGGCATACAGAACAGCTTTTAAAACACCTATTGGTATGACACCCTATAAGTTGGTTTACGGAAAGGCTTGTCATTTATCAATAGAATTAGAGCATAAGGCTTTATGGGCTTTGAAGAATTTAAATATGGATTTACACAAAGCCAGTGAAAGATAAAAGTTGGATTTAAATGCGTTAGAAGAACTACGTTTGTCATCATATGAAAATGCAAAGATATATAAAGAGAAGAAAAAACGATGGCACGATTCAAAACTATGGGAAAAGAAGTTTTAAGATTGGAGATAAATTTCTGTTATATAATTCCAGAATTCGCTTGTTCCTTGGAAAACTCAAATCTCGTTGAAAGGGACCTTATGATGTTATTCAGGTATTTGACAATGGAGCATTGGAATTGAAAGCCAAAAATGGAGAAATATTTCGAGCCAATGGCCAAAGATGTAAACCTTATCTTGAAAATAAATTTGAACAACAAGACATTGATGTTCAATTATTATCTTCACTATAATCAATCCAGGTATGTAAATAGTGAATATTTATTATTTATTTAATAAGTTTGTTTTTCTTAGTTTTTCTAGGTACTAAGTCTAAAAATTAAAGAAATAGAAGGATTAAAGAAGGTCGCGATCGCGACTATAGATCACGCTCGTAAAGTTATACTGCAAAACCTTCTGTTCCCGTTTTGAAGAAAGTCACAATCATGACATGCCTTCACGATCATTACACGGGGAATAATATGACCATTGCAAATCACAATTAACACACGATAGATGGCTGAAATCGCCATTAACGACTAGTTTGAAGGGAAAATGGCTATATTGACTAATTTGACCAATCAGAGACCTATTAGAATTCTATATAAAGGTTTAGGTTGAACCCTTAACCACAATAACCTTCCTACAAGTCTTCTCAAGTTCTAATTCTTTCCCAAACATCTCTATTCTTCTACAATTCTCAACCTTTTCAAACCTTAGTTTAAACACAATCATGACTCGTGTTAAGAAATCTGCCAACCAAAGAAGAGAAATCCCAAATTTTCAAGAAGAATACGGTTGTCCTTTTCCTATCTGGACACACGAGGAAGGGAAAACATTTCAAGTTTTGAACAAATTAGAGATAACCGGTATGATTTTTCTTGATTTGGTTTTCTTGGAGACATTGGGCCTCCATGTGCAGATGTGGATGTATATCTCTGATCTTGGATCAAGCCAATTTGTGGGATACGATTTCCACAAAGTCGCGAGTGAATTTTAGAATGTCTTGTGATATTCGATTTTGAAGATAACAGGAAGATGGTTATTCAATTTCACAACCAAGGAAGACAGCATACCTTCACAAGAGATATGATGAATGCTTGGTTTGGTTTCAAAATTGAAAATTCATCAAGTATGACGGATTCATTTCTAGCAAATCAAGTTTGGTAGATTTGATGGGTAAGCGAGCTTTCAATCCCAAAAATTCCCCAAATAAATTGAATAAAGATGAATGTATTCTCCTACTTAACAAATACCTTGCCACTTTGGTATTTTGTCTGGTGGAGAACACGAAAGTCCAAAAGAGGGATTTGTTTATCCTCTCTTATGCAATGAATATGCAAAATGCGAAGTTCGTGGATATTATATGGGACATGATGAAGAAAAATTTGACAAGCATGAGGAACAAGATTGGGGTGGCCGAAATAATAACCACCATTGTAATGGGAGTGTGATAAGAACTTCCATATGTTCAACAATAGGGTGAGTATTTTCGATATATGGATGGGAATTATTTGAAAAATACCGGACTTCTTCAATAGAACAATGGTATCTTTTCTTTCTACTCCTACTCCAACCGCACGAGGAAACTAATCTCAACTCGTGAAGACACTTCGGCTGGCCCATCCGATCCAATTGCTAGACATCGTCTTGGAAAAGCTCTGATGAATGAAGAACAAGATGAAGAAGAAAAAGCACTAGAAGATTGGAAGGTGGATATGCAGCAAAAGCTAGACAATTACCAAGCAGAACTTCGAGTAATGAAGAAAGACATGAAGATTCTAAAGAAGAGTAATAAGTCAATGCTTTGAAAATTACTATCATTCTTTAGAAAACAAAATTGTCATTTTACTCCTAGTCCCCCGGATTCTCCTTCACAATAAACGTGTCTAATCTTTTCTTTTCTTTTCTTTTTCAAATTTTAGACTAGTTGCTTATTTATCTGTGTTTAGTTTCGTTTTTCATTAAGTCTCTCACAATGAGGACATTGTGTTCTCTAGTGTGGGGGGCATTTGTATAAAATCCTAAAAATAAAAAAAATTAAATAAAATTAAAAAATTGAAGAATGAATAATTTTCTTGATTTTATGTTGTTTATACTTTATCCATACCTATACTATACTAACATATGTTCCAAGGTTATTGTAAGTGTTAGGTATTACAAGTTCGATGTTGGTGCTTATTTCGAACAAAATTTTTGTTTCGAGTATGAGTGCACGTTAAGAGTGTGATCGCTTTAGTAGATTGGCACAACATTTAGCATTTGGCATGGATGAGTGATGAGTAACATTCAATAGCAACATTCCAATAGTTTTTGTTTAATGCTACCGATAAGTTTTGAGCAGAGTAATATCTAGTAGTGTTCTTACTATGAGTTTTATATGCTATTCTCGAATACGTCCTATAAGTATTGAGTGTGTCTAAAGTGTAGGGAAACTATATCCATAATACTTTGAAAGTGATCAATAAAGGATGAGGGTATTAAGAGAAAAATCAAAAGAAAGAGAGGATAATAAATGAGCTATGCAAAAGGTGAGGAATGGTACGGAGTAGAAATTGCAACCATTCAATGAGTAAAAAAGAAAAAGCAGCATAGCACAAAAATGGGTGCAAAGTACAAATATGTACTTCAAAAACATATGCTTAAAAGAAAAAATGAGAGAAAGTGGTATGGAGTATAAAATGCAACCACTAAAAAAAGGGGAGAGTGGTATGGAGCATAAAATGCAACCACTAAGAGTGTTTAGTATCCTAGGTTACCTAAAAATTCCTTGAGATCAATCTTTTCAAAGCGTGCTCCCTTTGTCCTTCATACTTTATACTAAACTTGAGAAGGAAATATTTGAGCAAGCATATAACGCTTATATGAAGATGCAATTCAGTTGGCCCTCCATAAAGAGCAAAGGTATGTAACTGGACTATATAAATTGGACATTACTAATTAGTGGGAAATTTCGTATACTTTACTTGAACCTTATGCAATGTGGGAATGTGGTACACACTACAATAATCTTTCACCAAATGAGGTACGAACTTGAATTACTATTTTATACACTTCTATTGTGTTTACCTTGAGGACAAGGAAAAAGTTAAGTGTGGTGGTATGGTAAGTGTATAATTACACTTATTATCTTGATATTTTTACTCATAAAACGATGTGTTTTAGAGTCATTTTATACTTCATATAAAAGATTTCACGTGGTATGTAGTTGTTTTTTATGCAAGTGCAGAAATTAGGTGAATCTTGGGAGTGAAATGATTAAAGATAGAATTCTATGCAAAAAGAGTGAAAAACATGTAAAAAGATGCGTGGAATGCAAGGAATTATCTTAGGATCGAAGTTGTCAAAGATCGGTAAAGTTGCAAAGAAGAATCATGAAGAAAAGCATAAGTCACGACCATGTCACAATCGTGATTCGTACTCGTGATTGGCTAAGTCAAGCTCACGACTATCTATCAAAGTCATGACTTATCATTCTTCACAAATAGTAAGTTACCAACTTACATTCACGATTGCGACATGTATGTCACGCTCGCGAATCGTAATGGATTTGGTCAACTCTTCTCAACTTCCAACCGCTGGATAAAAATGATCAACCGCCATCAACTGTCAAACAAAAAGACACCTTTTAGAGATAATGAACCACGAAAAGGTGCCTTTCCATTGAAGATAAGGATGAAATCTTGCATACAATCACATGAAGATGATACAACCCTTCACTAATGGACATGACTATTCATTTGGATAAACGCAACCTTTCACACTCTATAAATAGAGGTTCAAATCAACCTTTTCACAGATGATGATGCATGGTAGAGTGCAGATATTGAGAGAAAATGATATGATAGATAGAGAGTGAAAGATATATAGATTTCGTTTAGTTCAAAGTGTTAGAGAGAAAAATGTATAAGTGATTTTATTCTTGTTTCGATCACTAGATTTCTCCACAAATTCGAGTGATTGTTGTATGAGTGTAATTGCAAAACACTTGTTAATAAAATTTTCTATTCTTCAACATTCATTTATTCAATATTCACAAAGAATAGCATCCTAGCAGAGGTTCTGTAAGAGTCGAGACTGAATTCAAAGTAGACGCAGGAATTGCGGGAGTTGACGACTCCCATTAAAGAGTGGATAGGTTTGATCAACTTTAGCTTTCACTTGCATACCTTACAACTTTACTTTGTTTTCTACTTATACTTTCTGATTCGAAGTTTATGATATGTTTATGTGTCATAAAGAGTATTTCATCTTGCATCACTTATATTAATAAAGTTATATGCTTTCAAGTTGACTTTAAGAGTAGTTTTGGGGTTAATAAGATTGTATTTAATCACTGGATCTGTGATTATAAAGCTGTTTAGTGAGCCAACATTTTTGGAGTGGTAATTTGCTAAATATGGCTATGTGAGAGCGACCCGTACTAAGCATAGTATTATTATTGTCTAGGTTTTTATAAGTGTCATAATTCATTTACCCTAGATTTAGAAAAGTCATTTCATGTGTTGATCTGCAATGAATTATAGAATTTTTGGACGTCTAGAATTGAATTTGTTGAAGTTATCTAGTGCATAAAACATTCTTGATTACTTTGCATATTTTACTCTACTATACTTGTTCTTAGGGAACATTTATATGCTTTTCATCTTCTCTAATTTGTTCATGCATCTATCCATTCGTCTGTCTGCCATTCAAAACCTTAACTTATTTTATTTTCTTTTGTTCTATAACTCTACATGATCCTTAGAACCGAATTCCTTCCCTGTGGGATCGATATCTTTTAAAACTACATCGCAACTGTATACTTGCAGTTATCATCATTTTTCTATTTGATAAGTGGTATTGACAACACCTGTTCATATTTAGAACTTTTATATTATCAGTAGAAAAGTGGTAAACACCTTTCAATCTCGCCTCCGAACCCACGGTGACCAAATTCTTCTTCTAGAATCCTTAAAACATGGTTTGGATCAATCCATGTGCTGAACACCATCACAAATTCTCCTAGACTTTCGATCATGCACTTCAGCACCTTCTTTTCCTCCATCCCAAAGCTGATCATTCCCACTTTCAGCTCAATGTTTGGAAAAGGGTTTATCTTAGTACTAAGCTTAAGGGCTAGTTCATGAATGATTTTTTCATCCACCAATTTCTGGATAGCCTTTAACAGTTCCTTGTAGTTTTTCGTTATGTTCCCCACAATCACATGGTAATGGTAGAAATTGTGTTTATCCTCGGGCTTGGGAGGAACATGCTTCTTCAAGCTCTCCATCTGCTTGAGTTCTCATAACTTAGTGAAGAGAAACCCAAGATTGGGCGTGTAAGGGGAAATGCCATGGTATTCCTCCTTAGGCAACCTAATAGCAACTATGCTTTCCTTCTGCACCAGCTAAATCATAGGTTGCTTTGTCTTAACCTGCACAGGGTTAGAGTCATTCTTCTTATACTAGGGCTTATTAGCTGGTTACCCCGCTATCTCATCCATAGCATCATAACACTCTATCTTTTCCGCCTGAATGAATACCTCCTGGTAGCTGTGAAAGGTTTCCGACCCAAACCTTTTCCTGTAAGATGTTAGTGCATGATCTAGTGGCTTCACAATCATTTCTAATAGACTCAGATGAGCCTGTAACCTAACCTACATGGCCATCTAGCATTCGAAGTAAGATTTGAAATTCTCGACCTGCTTCTAGCTCACCACCTCTAAGTTTTGCATCATGGTGACCATAAGGGTATTGAAACCATAATGATCAACCATGGCTTGGGATAAATGGTCCCAATCATAAGCTATGTCGATTAGAAGATAACTGTACCACTCATTAGCGGGACTTCTGAGAGTAACGATGAAGAGCTTGGTCATCATTCGATCACTCACTTTCAAGTCCCTCATCATGTTTTGATAATGCGCAAGGTGGGCAAGAGGGTCTGTGGTGCCTACGTACTTTTCGAACTGAGGCATCGTGAAAGTTGGTGGTAACGTATCCTCATCTCTAGCCAACAACTATGTCGAGAACATACCCATCTATCCTTATGCAAGGTGAACACCATGGGTAGCTAAGAATTGATGCCATAGCTCCTCCATTACCGGTTGTTGGAGGATGTTATTCCTAACTCCCAAGTAACCACCATACTGACTTCCCTGATTGTGCTGGACTTGGCCCTAAAAAATCAAAGAGATTCTAACTTGGAATTGAAGGCTGAGCCATCCCCTGGATGAACAGAATGTAGCTGGAGGAAGGCCTGATTTCTATCGGCCTTACTGCTTCTTGGTGCAAAAGTTGTTTGGCCCGGCTGCCTTGGAAAGAACTGATCGCCAACCTCAAGCTGAGAAGAGCTTTCAAAATCATACTTAGCTTAACCAACTTGTGGCTAGCGTTGCCCCACCCCAAATTGCTAATAGGTGGGAGCGATGGTGCTGCGGATAGGGTACACTGTAGTTAAAGAAGATGGTCCTCCAGGTATAACTATAACACTAACATTCGGATTAGTCACCACTTCATTGGCCCTCTCTTCGGGCTGCTCGGACCTAGCATGACGACCGGTGAGTGACACAAACTGATCATTATTAGCGAAGGTGTTCATAGTAGTTGCAATCTCAACACTCACTAATGATTGGTTTGTTTGCAAATTATGTCTCGTCAAAAGAGTCTATTCCTCCCCTACGTTCTCCTCTTGCAAGTTAGCTATACTACCAGTCTAAACAAAACCAAACGGAATGCGCTGTCCTGATTTTAAACCTGAGTCTTCACTGGAATCGGTGTATGAACCCCCTCTAGAGTAGTCACGATTAGATAAATGCGGAGTAGTGAGAAGACCTATTCCAAGCCTTCTGGAGGATAGGCTTTTTCCTAGCTGAGGTACATAGGAAGATCATCAGGTTATGCACATTAGATCTGATGCGTGGTTGATGCGTGAAATGATAATGTCATGGCTGCATACACAAAGTGTTAATGTACCATGATGCGAGATAAAAAGCATGTTGTCAATCCACTTGAAACAAATGGTGTTAGTCGATGATAAAAAATGCAAAAACAAAAGCCTGACCCTTGTGGGTGGGTTTGAGATCTACACACTATCTGTGGGGCAGCGTGATAGGAATGATGTATTGTAAATGTGATGAGGTGACTAGGTTACTTACATGGTAATAGGTCAATAATTTGAGATTTCGTATTGTGACTAGATCTCATGAAATGAAAAGGTTCAATTAATTTTGGGTAAGTAGTGCGGCGTACCTTGATGAAATTAAGTAAAGTTCAAAGTGCATGAAGACAACTATTGGATGTAGCTATTAAATGGATGTTTTGGTTCTTTTACCCAATTAGGTCAGAGTCATGGATGTCGGTGTGAACATCATTATAAAAGGGTATGTGGTGATGCATGAGTTATTACCCTTTGTGGGTGAATGGTTCAGGTATTAGGCATATACCCTTGAGGATTGGTAAGGTAGGATTTTCGAAATGAGTTTGCGCCGTGTGGGCTTAGGTTCAGATGTTAGCAGAGTCATCATGTGATGTGGCAAAAATGGTTTGGGTAGGTATTTGCCTTGTTTTGGCTTTTAGTGTGTATAATTGTCTCAGGTGGGCTATAAATCAGATGCCAAGTGAGCATCGCGCAAAGATTTGGGTATGTTTGCCTATACGGGCTTAAGAGTCGGACATTATGTGGATATCACGCTAAGAAAGGGTAAATGATGTTTCATGATTCTAATCGATTTCATGTTGTACTAGGGTGACACGATCTCAAGTGTCAACTAATCCTAAGTATGGCGACACCAAATTGGTATCATGATGATGAGAAGATGACATGTCTATTTTATATTGTTAATATCATGAGTGTGTGCATTCACGTGTCTGTATTGAGATTCATGGTTAGCATGGAATATTTGTACAATGCATGATGAATTGAAAGCGATAAACACATAGCACATAGCATACAATATCCAACTTCCAACCATACAACTCCTACGCGTAGGGTTTTTAACTAATCTCTACCCTAAATCTTAGTACCGCGAGGATACTAAAGAGCGCACTTGCAAGAAAATATAATGCATGGTCGTTTGTTGGGTAGCATCCTAGGGAAAATGCCTACGATTTATTTACATGAGGTCTGTAAATGGGTCGCTAATGTAGAAGCCTCTTGTTGCACTAAAATACACTCCAAACCTCTCCCCAAATGGGTTTCAACAAGGGAGGTACATGCGATATGGCAATAAATGCTCCCCCACTCAAGTACAATCTTTTCTCAAGGATGCAGATTAATACAAGAGAAAGCTTTGCGGTAATAGGGTACCTTAAACTTACAGGCTAATCCCATCTATTGCAATGCAATATTATGAATATGTCATAATTAAGAAAATACAGAATAATGTGATCAATAATTTAAGGCACTTATCCAAAATCCAAAACCTTTGAAAAAAAGTTTAGTAAAATTCCCAGCTAAGTCACCACTGTGAGCAGACGACATGGAAAGCAATGGTTAGAGAGCAAGCAATTAAAAGGCGCTGTCCACCGAGGTGATTTTGGTGAAAAATTACTGAGTGGGGACCTGGAAGGTTTGAAAGAGAAAACGGAAAACATTTTACATTGATCAAAACCTGAATCCGCCATCTCTTAGTGTAGAGTCGCCAACTAGATTAGCTCTTCTAGGAATTAAAGTCCTGTGAGGCTTAACGTCCGGAGCACAGCCCACTAAGATATAGAGATTCGGGTTTGGGATAAGTTGCTTACTTCTTATTGGATTATATTACATTACATCTACTAGAAAATCGTATTTCTTAATTATGCATATTCAAACTTATGTCGTTTTTGTGTTTATAATGTATTATCAATGAGCATGAGGAAAGTAATAAATCCATACATAAAGTGATAAATAAATGTGGAAAAATAAAGATTAAGATTACAAAACCTCGAGGGATCCAACCACTCGCCTAATCTATTAATTACATCTTCTCAAAAAATAATTGAAATTACGGTACCCGAAGGAAAATAAAAATTCTAAGCATATATCTAACCTAATCTACCTGCATCCATGAAGGTTAGCACAGGGTATAACGCAAGGTTTGCACATATGTTCGATTTGATTTTGGTGAGGCCCGTGTGGCCTAATTAAAAAATCGATGATTGTAAATTTCTTATTTAGAAATAAAAAAAAGGTTCATTTAATTAACACATTAGTTTCTCATTTTAATTACTGAAAATACTCGCATAGCAAAAATATGAGGACTGTTATCCGGGAATAATTTTTATTCCCTTCGTGGGGGTATTCTAACAGGATTCTTCATAAATTACTAATTTAAAAGAAACAGAAAAGATGAAAAAGAAGCATTTCATTAATAAAAGTAACATAATAAAAGAAGGTAAGATTAATCTTAGGTCAACATGTAGAACAAAATAGAGCATAGAAAGCATGAGATAAGGCAACTCTAGGAACTCAGAAGCTTACCCTTTCGACACGAATCCACTTTCGAAGTACATGCCTGATCCTCGGGAGCGTTCCTCGTTTGTTTTGATTTTGTGTATGATAAAAATAAATTGATAAATAAAATATTTCGGAATTAAAAAGTGTTTTTAATCCCAAAAGAAAATTTTTAGGATAAAAAATATTGTCTTTTAAAGAAAAATTCAGAGAATTCTTTCATTTTTTTACTAAAAATTGCCAGCCCTTTTCAACTAAAAATTATTCCAATTTATAGGGGGAAGTTCTCAAAAAAATCCAAAAAGGAAATAAATTTCAGCGACGGGGGGTGTCCTCGCCGGAATTCCGATGAGGCTAGCGCTGGTCTTGCTGGAATTTCGGCGAGGCTACCTCGTCGAAATGCTAGCGAGGCTAGCTTGGCCTTGCAGCTTTGCAAGCGAGGCTAGTTAGCCCCGATTTTTCGATTCTCATTTGTCCTTTAAATTTTAATTTTTTTTAAATTTTAATTTTTTAAATTCAATTAATTAATACTAATTATAATTAATTAATTTAAATAAAATATTAATTAATTTGTAATAAGGCCTAATTTTTCAAAGTCCTTAAAAATAAATAAATTAAGTCCTTGAAATGAATTAGTGATGAAGAGAACTCCCATTTGAAGACTGGGTCTATACCGGGAATACCAATTATCAAATTTGTTAGAAGAATTATTAATTGGTTTAATCGAATTAGTAATTGAAGAGAATAAAGAGGAAATGGGAAAAAATTTCACAGAGTAGAGCAATGGTATTTTTCCCATTATGAGTGGGACCCAAACGAACAAGGGTTGTTCGAAGTGGGACCTGTGCTAGCGCCAGGAAAGCTCGCAAGCGCTGCCCATGGTAGCGCTTGCATGGGCCACAAGCATGGGCTTACAGCGGTAAGGCAAGCCCTCTTGTGCAAGCCGCGTGGGTTAGCCTAGGGTCACCATGACCCGCGCGGCGAACCAGATAAGGGTGGGATGGGAATATTCCCATCCCACCCAGTAATTGAGGGGAAGTCTAACACTCCCCCTTTTCCCTATAAATAGGCCTCCAGCTTCTCTCTTTATTAAAACACACACTTTAGCTCAACTTTTCTCTCTGAGTTCGACATCTCTCTCTTCGTTCGTTGTGAAAGATTCTCCATGAGTTTCTCAAAACAAGTGAAGAATTCTTTTGAAGGCTCTTTCTAAAGTGAGCCTTCTCGATGTATTTTCGGGTTAGTCTTTGTGCTGTCTAGTAACTGCTGTTTACTAACGGGTTCTTCCTCAACGAGGTTTTGGTCGGTGAAGATCCATGTAAATCAATCATAGAGGCTCTCCTAGTTTGGAAGCTCATGCTAATGAAGTTTTGCAGAATTTCTCTAAGGGAACACCGTCACCAAAAAGAGAGAAAGCACGCATCAACTGGTAATGCTCTAAACTTATATGCTAGGTTTCTTTTATAAGCTTTATAAACCTACAAGCATCTTATGGAACGTTTTAACCTAGATTATGTCAATTAGGGCATGCTTAGGAGATCCTTAGGTTAATTTTAAGCTTTGAAATTCTACCTTGCAACGTTTTCATGTTCAATTATTTATCTTGATTAATCAGTAGAGGTATCAAAGTCTGCCTTATGCTATGCATGATTGATAATAATGTGTTAAAATGCTAATTTCTGTGAATTTATTGAATTATGTTATGCATGACTTAGGGTTCAATTCCTGTTATAGAAAATAATGTGATAACTAGATTAAGGTTTTGCTCTAACTTAGTCTAGTTGATTATCATATAGATTAGCAATGTACCACACTTGTAAATGCTTTAATTGAGGATCGTTCTGTACTTCACTTAATTAAAGAACGAAATCTTTAAATCATAGTTGTCTATGGTATAACAAATCGAAGTACTCGTGGTTATTTTGGCAAGGATTGGACTTGACTTCTCATTCACTTCAAGGGAGGCCTCTCCTACTTGGAAATCTCCATCTGTATTAGACTCAAAAGTACCCAAAGGACTATTATGACTTAGTCAATTTCTAGTATGGGAATTAGATTTTGCATATGGTTTTACAAACATGGTTTAAGTTGTTAAATTAAAACTTATAGATATAGGTGCAATGACTTAAACATGGACCTTGTTTGTTTTGCATGCTATGTGGAGTCTTAACATGATGGAATGATTATGATATACCAGTCCAGAGCATGTTCCCTTAGAGTTAATAATTCCAAATTGCCCAAAATTATTATTTTCATAATCATATCCATCGTATGACACCTATACTAGGGTGAAACCAGCAGCACCAATAAAATCCCCACAATAATATTAAGGAGGTATATAGTCTTCCCATCATAAGTCGTGATACGAACCTTATTAACTAATGTAGCACATGTAAAACATGCATTCCCTTAAAATGTGTTTAGTTATGAGACTAGATGAGGTTAAATCCTTAACCAAGAAGGTTTAGTTGTCCATATCATTAGAGTTAATGCCAAATTGGAGATGCATTTGAGGAGTCGTACAATTGGGTATGCACGTCCAGAAAAAGAACTCAAATGGATTAGCAATTGCAAGAGATAAAAATGGACGGGTTCCAACAATGGTGTCTTATTGTAGCTTGACCTGCTATTGTGGGGATCATGATGAGTGGCTATAAATGCTACCTACTAAGGAAAGTTGGTTCAACCAAATTTCCCGAATTTAAATAGAAGGGGCTATTTGAATGTCGAGAAAATAGTAGGAAGACCTTACATTAAATGCATGTACATATACTAATATCTAAACAAATTTTATTGTATATCTAGGTTGAACAATGAATCCGAACATAAACCTTTTCTCAATTCATGACAACAAATTAGATAGTTCAAACTTTACTGATTAGTTCAAGGTGGTGAGGATAGTCCTCAGACCTAAAAGGATAGCTTATGTTCTAAATGAGCCCCTCTTGATGAGCCTAATGCTAAAATTGATGCCAATGAACATGAGGCATGGGAGAAGCATAGAAAAGATCATGAAATAGCAGCATGTATAATGCTGGCAACCATGACTTCTGAGCTTAAGAAACAGCATGAGAGCATGGATCTCGATGCCATGATTCTCCATCTTCGTGAGCTCTTTTTAGAGCAGGTGAAGTCTGAGAGATTTGATACATCAAAACTCTTATTCGGAACGAAGATGTAGGCTAGCACTTTAGCACCATAACATGCTTTTAAACTATTAGGTTATATAGAGAAGCTGACTAGACTAGGTTTTGTGATGGATCATGAATTATGTGTGAATTTAATTCTTGCCTCATTGACTGATATTTATTCCCAATTTGTGACTAATTATTATATGTACAAGATTGATGTCACACTACCCAAGTTGGTCAACATGCTGAAAACGGTAGAGCCTAAGATTCGTAAGGATCCAAAGGCTTGACTTTTGGTTGAGAAAACCAAACCTTCCAAGGGTGGGTCCCACTTTGGAAAGGGTCTGAGTTCTAAGAAGAAAATCAGTAAAAAGAAGAAAAGTAAGAAAGGATCTGCAAATGTCTACTTCCGATGTAGCAAGGCCGGCCACTGGAAGAAGGATTGCAAGGTTCAGATTTCCGAACAAGTGAAGAAGAAGCCTAGGCATCTACTTCAGGTATGTTCATGATAAAGAGTTTCTCTACAGTTCCCTATGATTCTACTTGGGTATTAGATACTAGTTGTGGTACTCATATTTATACTTCTATGCAGGGATTACGAAATAGTAGTAGGCTTGCAAAGAGGGAAATGAACTAAGAGTTGGAAATGGAGCACAGGTTACTGCAACAACTGTAGGGACATATAGCCTTCATTTGTCTAGTGGCCTAGTTTTAGTTTTGAACAATTACTATTATATTCTTATTATCACTAAGAATATTATTTCTGTTGCACTTTTAGCAACAGAGGGATTTGAAATTTTATTTTCTAATAATAAATGTCAAATTCAACGTGATAATGTTCTTTATGCTTGTGGAATATCTATGGATGGCATTTATGTTCTGGATACTGAATCTGAAATTCTAAATATGTACATTGTTGAGAAATCGAGATTAGATAATGAGGAATCCTCATACTTATGGCATTGTGATAAGTGTATAATTACACTTATTATCATATTAATTTTACACACTAAACACTATGAATTAAGTCATTTTTATACTTCATATAAAAGATTTCACGTGGTATGTAGTTGTTATTTACGCAAATGCAGATACTAGGTACATCTTGGGAGTAAAATGATCAAAAGTAGAATTCTATGAAGAAAGAGTGAAAAAGGCGTGAAAAGATGCCTGGAACTCAAAGATTTGGCTTAGGATCGAAGTTGTCAAAGACCGGTGAAGATGCAAGGAGAATTCTGAAGAAAAATGCAATTCACGGTCGTGACAATCATTCACGGTCATGACTTATTCTTCTTCAGAATAGAAGTCTACCAATCAAAGATTCACGGTCACGACATACATATTGCGGTCGCGACATGGACGGTTTTCTGGTATTATCTTCTTAACTACCAACCGCCAGATAAGCATGATCAACCGCCATCAACTACTAATGAAAAGACACTTATCAGGAGTCAACCAATCATGAAAAAGTTCCTATCCATTGTGGATTATATCAAAGCTTCTCAACCAATCACAATGAAGAGATGCAATCATTCACCAATGGACACAACCCTTCGTTTGGATAGACGCAACCCTTCGAACTCTATAAATAGGGCTTCACACTTCACAGATTTCATGTACTAAAGTGACACAAAAGAGAGGAAAATATTATAGTGTAATTATAGAGTGATATATAGTGTGTATAGATAGAGAGTTTGCTACGTTCATAAGCATTAGCGAGAAAATGTTTAAGTGATTCGAATCCTTGTTTCGATCACTAGATTCTCTACGTTCTTGAGTGATTGTTGTATAAGTGTACTTGCAAATCACTTATAAATAAAAGTTTTCGTTCTTCAATATTCATTTGTTCGATATTCGTAAAGAATGGCATCCTTGCGGAGGTTCTGTACGAGCCGAGACCGAATTCAAAGCAGATGCAGGAATTGCGAGAATTGATGACTCCCATTAAAGAGTGGATACCTTACAACTTTGCTTTGCTTTCTACTTATACTTTCTATTTCGAAGTTTATGATATGTCTATGTGTCATAATGTGTGTTTCGTGTTAAGTCTTTTATGTTATCAAGTTATATGCGTTGGAGTTAATTTTAAGAATAATTTCAGGGTTAACGATATCATATATAATCACTGGATCTGTGATATAACACTGTTTAGTGAGCCAACATTTTTGGAATTTTAACTTGCTAAATGTGGCTATGTGAGAGCGACCCGTACTAAGCATAGTATTGATGTTGTCCAGGTTTTCATAATTTTCTTAATTCGTTTGCTCTAGATTTAGAAAAGTTATTTCATGTTTTGCTCTGTGGTGAATAATTGAACATTGGAGTATTTAGAACCGAGTCTCTTAGATTAGTTTAGTGAATTGTAACATCTTTGTTGAACTTGCATGTTTTCCTTACTTTCATTATTTCGTAGGGAAAACCTACATATCTGGGTTCTCTAATCTTTCATACCTATATTTACTCATTATTCATTCTAACCCCCTATTTTAAAACGATATATTTTCTTTTTATTTTATCTTCCTTTTCAATCTTTAGAGCTGGCCCTTCCCTGTGGGATCGATATCTTTTAAAACTACATCACAATTGTATACTTGCAGTTATCATCATTTTTCTATTTGATAAGAGGTAATGACAACACCTATCTTTTTCGTGAACAAGTTTGTGGCACTTAGAATATATAGTCGAATCTTGTGAACAAATCATTAAACTTATCAGTAGGAAAGCGCCGTTGCCGGGGAAGGCAAGTGCGTTTTAGAGATAAAAATTTCAGGGGAAGATAATTGTGTTTTAGAGATTTAAATTTGGAAAATTATATTTTATATATTATTTAGATTACTCTTTTATATTATTATTTATATTATTTTGATATTAACATATTTTTCTTGCTTATTCATTGAGTTTTCTTTCTAGCATGTGCATGCCAAGTACGCGTAGTTTGGAAGAATGTTTGGCATCTTTCGAATCAGAGATAGAACGATTTGGTAGAGCCAGGAAACAAAAATATAAGAGACAAGAGAGAAGGATGGCTACTGGTCAAGTTGAAAACACAAATCCTAACCCAAATGAAGATCCACCCAAACCAAGGCTTATGTATTATGTTATTCCGACCATTAATGGTTACAATCAAGGAATTGCTAGACCACCGATTAATGCAAATCATTTTGAAATAAAATCAGCATTACTTCAAATGATTAGCAACAATGTGCAGTATTATGGTCTACCCAATGAAAATCCGAATTCTCACATTGCAAACTTTTTACAAGTCTGTGATACTTTCCGAATTCCCAATGTTCCTAAATAAGCAATTAAACTTCGCTTATTCCCCTTTACACTCCATCATAAAGCGAAAGTTTGGTTGAATTCTTTACCCCCAAATTTAATCACTACCTGGAACCAATTAGCCCAAGCCTTTCTGACTAAATATTTCCCTTTAGCAAAAACCACAAGACTCATTAAAGAAATCACTTCTTTTACCCAGAAAGATAGTGAATCCTTATATGAAGCCTGGGAACGTTATAAGGAACTTCAGCGAGTTTTTCCTCATCATGGTTTACCTCTAAATGTTATTTTTCAAACCTTCTACAATTGTATAAATCATGCAACGAGAGGAGCAATTGATGCTATGGCTGCAGGATCTCTTATGAAGAAAACTAGTCAAGAAGCTTTTGAACTTTTGGAAGATATGGCAAGCAACAAAAGAATGTGGCCAGTGGAGAGAGCATAAGTAAGTATTACTAATCCTACTCATTCACATGCTGCATCTACATCTTCTAGTTTAGTTAAAAAGGTCCATGAATCAGATTCCATTTCTATTATGCAAGCACAAATATCTGCTTTATCTAATAAGATAGATAATTTGCATGTAAGCAAAAATAACCCTTTGACATGTGAAAATTGTGGTCAAATTGGACATACAGCTTTTGAGTGTAACTTTAACCCATGTGTAGGGGAGCAATTAAGTTATGTTCAAAGTCAAGGAAATTCTTATGGCAATAATGGAAATAGCTAAAGAAATTCTAATTGGAAGTATGGTGATAACCAACAAAAGAATTACAAGAGTACTGATAAAATAGGGCAATTAACTAGTAAGATAGACAAGTTTCTTAAGGGAGTTTGTAATAAGTAATTAGAGTCGGAAGAATGTTACAGAAAGTTAGACAATAAGATGGATCAAATGTTTAAAAACCAATCATCTTCGATTCATAATTTGGAGATACAAGTTGGTCAATTAGCGATTGCTATTCCATCTAAAGGAAAAGGTCATTTACCTAATAACATAGAAGAAAATCCTAAGGAATATGTGCATGCTATAGCTCTTCGTAGTGGTAAATTACTAGATGAACCAAATCCTTCGGGTATGCTTGCTAATGATGTTGTTGAAGTACCAGATGAATATCCGAGTATATCTGATAACAGTGCAAGAGCAGATGAACAATCTAAATCCCGAAAGGTTAATCCCCCTCAACCACCATTTCCACAAAGAATGAAGATAAGCAATTCATCGAATTCATCAACAAACTTAAAGGTCTAGAAATCAATCTTTCATTCATTGAAGCCATTACTCAGATTCCTAACTACGGTAATTTTATCAAAGAACTTTATCCCAAAAGCGTAGTTTAGAAGGAATATCAAAGGTATCTTTAACTGAAGATTGTAGTAAAATAATAGCTGCTACAATGTCCACTAAACTAAAAGATCCAGGAAGTTTCACAATTCCATGTAAACTTGGAAACATTTCATTTCCAAAATGTTTATGTGATCTTGGGGCTAGTACAAATCTTATGCCTTTATCAATTTTCAAAGAATTAAAACTAGATGATGAAGTTAAAAGGACAAATATGGTTTTGCAATTAGCAGACTAGTCTATTAAACGTCCTTATGACATAATAGAAGATATCCTAGTTCAAGTGGATAAATTTGTTTTCCCAACTTACTTTGTTGTGCTAGATTTTGCATATGATGAAAAGTGTCCTATAATCTTAGGAAGACCTTTCATGCTTACTGGAAAAGCATTGATCGATGTTTCTAAAGGCAAAATTAAGTTAAGGATAGGAGATGATACTGTTGAATTTAACATGGGTAAAGCTGATAAATATCCTATGGATGAAGATATTTGCATGAAACTTGACTTGATTGATGCTTGCATCCAAGAAGTTGTTAAGCTTGATTTCATTCATGAACATGAAGTCGAGGAGTTGAAAAACTCCTTAAATTCTTAAACCTCTTATATTTATATTTTTCATATATATAGTAAAATATAGTAGATTTTAATTATTTTGTGTATATTTTTAAGTTAGTGTGCTTTTAAAATAAAGAAAAGAAC
>CATIWQ010245885.1:0-23178 GCA_949673415.1 Euphorbia schlechtendalii | reverse complement strand
GCTAAATGTGGCTATGTGAGAGCAACCCGTACTAAGCATAGTATTGACGTTGTCCAGGTTTATATGATTGTCTTAATTCATTTGAGCTAGGTTTAGAAAAGTTATTTCATGTGTTGCTCAGCAGCGAATAATTGAACATCTGGGTGTTTTGAACCGAGTCTGTTAGATTAATTTAGTGAATCGTAACATCTTTGTTGAACTTGCATGTTTTCTCTACTATCCTTATTTTGTAGGGAAAATCTATATATTTAGATTCTTTAATCTTTAACATCTATATTTACTCATTCTTCATTCTAACCCTCCTACCCAAAATATCAAATTTATTTTATTTTCTTATTTTGTCTTCCTTGTTGATCTTTAGAGCTAGTCCTTCCTTGTGGAATCGATATCTTTTAAAACTACATCGCAATTGTATACTTGCAGTTATCATCATTTTTCTAATTGATAAGAGGTACTGACAACACCAATACTTTACGCGAACAAGTTTTTGGCACCATTAATATATAGTCAAACTCTTTGCGAAAATATTATTAAACTTATCAGTAGAAAAGTGGCGAACAACCCACCTTCAGCTTGTGAGATCGGTTGCTTGGATCTAATCCAAAGAGTAAGCCTACACATGCTAGTTTGTCCATTCCATTAATGTCTAGTCTGAATGAAACTATGACTAGGAATATTTAGACTATTCGTAGTAACACGTATGTGCAGTTCTCACACCACATAGCTCCCACTATGTCCTCACACTTTTATGCTATGAAGTAGTCATGGACTTTGTCTCATAATGGGCATATATATAATATTACACATATATGATACCAGTGAGATATATAAATAAATTGAAAACACTGATAACCAATAAAGATGCCTGAATTATTATTAATAATAATCCGAAACCTTTGGTACATTATAACTAATTAAGACATATCGCCCTTTTTACCTCTAGGGTATACATCATGTCTAACAATCTCCCACTTGCACTAGAGCCAATTGCCTATGTGCTTCATGCCATACTCGTTAACATGCTGGTCATGTTTAACCTGATTCAATGGATTAGTTAACCCATCCGCTAGATTTTGATCCGTTGGGCTGTAATCTAAATCTATATCTTTCCTGGCTACTATCTCCAGAATGAGAAGGTACTTTTTGAGTATATGTCCATTTCTCTGACGAGGCCGTGGTTCCTTTCCTTGAGCAATAGCCCCATTATAATCACAATAGACCGCTATTGGATTTACAATATTAGACACCACAAAGAGATCACCAATAAATCCCTTAAGCCAGACAGCTTGCTTAGCTGCTTCTGAAGTAGCAATATAATCAGATTCTGTGGTTGAATCGGTAGCCATATCATGTTTGAAACTTTTCAAACAACTACCCCTCCAATTAACATAAACACATACCCTATTAGGATTTATAATCGTCACTGTTAGACTGAAAACTTGCATCGATGTATCCCTCTAAAGAGAGATCACCTTCTCCATATACTAAAAACATATCCTTTATCCTATGTAAGTACTTAAGGATAGTTTTAACGGCCATCTAGTGCTTCTCACGTGGGTCAGATTGAAATCTGCACGTGACGCTCAACGCATGTGAGACGTCAGGTCGAGTGCATACCATAACATACATGATGGATCCTATCGCTGAGGCATAGGGTATTCCATTCATGCGTAGTCTCTCCTCTTGTGTTCTAGGACACTCGGATTTAGAATGGTTAATCCCGTGAGACATTGGGAGATAACCCTTTCTTAACTGCTCAAGGTTAAATCTAGCCAAAACCTTGTCTATGTATGTACTTTGTGAAAGACCTAGCAACCTTCTAGATTTATCTTGGTAGATCTTTATACCAAGTATAAAAGCTGCTTCTCCAAGGTCTTTTATGGAGAACTTCTTTGAAAACCATAACTTAACTATCTGAAGAAAAAGAATATCGTTTCTTATTAGTAATATGTCATCCACATGTAATATAAGGAAAACGATCGCACTCCCACTAGCCTTCTTATATATACAGGGCTATATTAGCGTTTGACACAAAACTTATTTCTCAGATTTTCTCATTAAACCTAATATTCGAACTCCTTGATGCTTGCTTAAGTCCATCAATGGACTTTTGCAACTTACATACCTTCGAGCCATCCTTGGATGTAAAACCCTTGGGTTGTGCCACATATACATCCCTTTCCAGATTCCCATTAAAGAATTCTGTTTTCACATCCATCTACCAAATCTCATAAATCGTAATGAGTAGCTATGGTAAGGAGTATCCTGATAGACTTCAGCATGGTCACCAGTGAAAAGGTTTCATTATAGTCAATGCCTTCTTTTTTGCTAGAACCTTTTGCAACTAGCCTTGCTTTATAGGTAACTACGTTACGGTCCATGTCAGTTTTCTTATTGAAAACCCATTTTCATCCTATGGGCATAATCCCACTTGGAGCATCAATCAAGCTCCAGACTTAATTTTCATACATGGAGTCCATCTCTGATCTCATGGATGCAAACCATTTATAAGATTCTGAGCTTTCCATTGCCTCCTTGTAAGTCTTGGGCTCATCATCTTCCTTAAGGAAGAGATGTTTATCATCAGTGATGAGAAACTCGTATTGCTCGGGAGCAATTGGAGCCCGGCCAAACCTACGTAATGTCGGTGTTATAGTAGGATGTTCCATGCTTACACTATCTCGTATAATAGGTGCAGGAATAATCAGTTGATTATCTGTTTAATCTTCTTGAGTGACTAACTCAAGATTGCTCCCACTAGCTTTCGCAAGTATATTCTCCTTCTCGAGGAATTGAGTATTTCTATAAACAAGGACTTTTTGTTCATTAGGATCATAGAAGGAATACCCCATAGTCTCCTTAGGGTAACCTACATACAGACACCTATTAGACTTAGCACCCAGCTTATCTGAACTCTTGCTCTTTACGAAAGCAGGACATCCCCAAACTCTCAAGTGAGAAAGAGCTGGTTCTTACCATACCATAATTCGTATGGTGTTTGATAAACAAATGTAGAGGGCACTCTGTTTAGAATATAAAATATGCTCTTAAGTCCATAACCTCAAAAGGATCTGTTGAGTTTTGCTTGGCTCATCATGGACCGAACCCTATTGAGTAGGGTTCGATTCCTCCTTTCTGACATTCCATTGTGTTGGGATGTATAAGGAGGTATCCACTGGGATAAAATACCACTATCCCTTTGATAATCCTGAAACTCTTGGCTTAAGTATTCACTGATTCAATCAGATCGAAGGGTCTTGATACTTTTCCCAAGCTGTTTCTCTACTTCGATTTTGAACTCTTTAAATTTCTCAAAATTCTCAGACTTGTGCCTCATAAGGTACAAATAACCATATCATGAATAATTATCGAAAAAGGATATGAAGTAGACGAAACCCTATTGTGTCTTGACACTCATTGGACCACATACATCAGAATGTATTATTTCCAAGGTACTAGTGGCATGCTGACCCTTTCCTTTGAAAGGTTTCTTAGTCATCTTCCCCTTTGAACAAGGTTTGCACACACCATAGGATTCTTATTCCATTGGGCCCAAGTTACCAGATTAGTGTAACTTAGTTAAGTGAGTCTCATTTATATGGCCTAAACGACAATGCCATAAGAATGAGGATTTTTCATTATCCAATCTTGATTTCTTTACAATGTTTATATTTACAATTTCAGTTTTAGTATCTAGAACATAAATGCCATCAACAGATATTCCACAAGCATAAAGAACATTATCACTTCGATTTTGACATTTATTATTAGAAAATAAAATTTCAAATCCCTCTGTTACTAAATACGCAATAGAAATAATATTCTTATTGATAGTAGGAATATAATAGCAATTGTTCAAAACTAAAACTAGGCCACTAGGCAAACGAATGCTATATATCCCTACAGCTATTGCAACAACTCGTGCTCCATTTCCAACTCCCATGTCCATTTCCCTCTTTGCAAGGCTCCTACTTTTCCGCAATCCCTTCATAGAAGTACAGATATGAGTACCGCAACCAATATCCAATACCCAAGTTGACTCATAGGGAAATGTAGAGAAACTCTCTATCATGAACAAACCTGAAGTAGATGCCTCACTTGGATTCTTCTTCACTTGTTCAGAAATCTGAACCTTGCAATCCTTCTTCCAGTGGCTGGCCTGTCCACATCGAAAGTAGACATTTGCAGTTCCTTTCTTACTTTTCTTCTTCTTACTATTTTTCTTCTTGGCTCTCAGAACCTTTCCAAAATGGGACCCACCCTTGGAAGATTTGGTTTTCTGAACCAAAAGTAAAGCCTTTGGATCCTTTCGAATTTTAGGCTCTACCGTTTTCAACTTGCTGACCAACTCGGGTAGTGTGGCATCGATCTTGTTCATATAATAATTAGGCTCTGTTCTTTTCAACCGAAACTGAACATACTGAAATTGAACTGAACGGAACGATACTAAACTGAAACTAAACATACTGAAACTGAACATACTGAAACTGAACTGAAACTTATTATTCTGAAACTGAAAATACTAAAACTTAATTGGATAATTATTATTTATATCAATAATAACAACATTACATTTTAACTATAAAATATTATATTTTTGTTTTATTAATTTTATTATGATATTTTGTTGGATCTTTAACTTTTGTAGTATTAACAAAAACCATACTTTGTAATATTATTTTGGAACAAATGTAGTTTAATTAAAATTACTACAAATGAAAAAAATAATTAAGTTAGTAGTGCGGAATTGTAGTGTACAACAAATTTGGAAGATGAACCAAATCAAAAGCTAACATGTCGATGATGATAATGAAAATAACGACATAGACGAAGATTGAATTAGAAATATTTACCTAATAATGAATTATAATATTGTAATATTTCTCAATTATATTGTTAGTAGTGCGAATTCTATTGTACAACAAATTTGGGAGATGAATCAAAGCAATATCCAACATATCGATTAGGATAGTGAAAATGACAATATGAACGTAAATTGAATTAGAAAAATTAACCTAACCGTGAATTATAATATTATAATATTTCTCAATTATACTGTAATAGGTATGGTTTTTAATACTTTATAAATTAATTATTTTGTCTATTTATTTGTTAATAAATAAAGTTATTCGTTATTAACGATAATAAATAATCAAATTTTTACATATTATTAATAATATTCTTAAATAATTTTTATTACTTACTATTTATTTTATTTATGATTAATTTTTTTTATTTTCTCATTCTAATTATATATATATATATATATATATATATATATATACACACTTTAATAATATATAAACTGAAACTGACACTGAACTAAAACTGAAACTTAACTGAAACTGAAACTTAACTGAAACTGAACTGAACTGAATGAGCTGTTGAATAAGTTGAAAAGAACAGAGCCTTTGTCACAAATTATGAATAAATATCAGTTAATGAGGCAAGAATCAAATCCACACGTGATTCGTGATCCATCACAAAACCCGGTCGAGTCAGCTTCTCTATATAACCCAATAGCTTAAGAGCATGCTGTGGTGCTGAAGTGCTAGCCTGCATCTTCGTTCCGAATAAGAGTTTTGATGTATCAAATCTCTCAGACTTGGCCTGCTCCAAGAAGAGCTCATGAAGATGGAGAATCATGGTATCAAGGTCCATGCTCTCATGCTGTTTCTGAAGCTCAGAATTCATGGTTGCCGTCATTATGCATGCTGCCATTTAATGATCCTTTCTGTGCTTCTCCCATGCGTCATGTTCATTGGCATTGGTTTTAGCATCAGGCTCATCAGGGATGGGCTCATCTAAAACATAAGCTATCCTTTCGGATTTGAGGATTATCCTCGCCGCCCTGAACCAATTTGTAAAGTTTGAACCATCTATTTTGTTATCAAGAATTGAGCAAAGGTTTATGTTCAGATTCAATATTCAACCTAGATATAAGATAGAATTTGTTTAGACATTAGTATATGTATATGCATTTAATATAAGGTCTTTAATTAAATACATAATTCTTACTATTTTCTTGACATTCAAACCTTCTATTTAAATTCGGGAAATTTGGTCTAACCAAATTTCATTAGTAGGTAGCATCCATAGCCACTCATCATGACCCCCGTTATAGCAGGTCAAGCCATAACAAGATAACCATGGTTGGAGCCCCTCCATTTACATTTCATGCAATTGCTAATCCATTTGAGTTCTCTTTCTCGAGATGTGCGTACCCAATTATAAGACTCCTCAAATGTGTCTCCAATCTGGTATTAGCTCCAATGATAAGAAAAACTACCCATTTTGGTTAAGGAATTAACCCCATCTGGTCTCATGACCAAACACATGTTAAGGGAAGGCATGTTGTACATGTGCTTACATCCGTTAATAAGGTTTGTATCATTGATAAGTGTATATTTACACTTATAATCATGATATTTTCAATCATTAAACACTATGGTTTAAGTCATTTTATACTTCATATAAAAGATTTCACGTGTTATGTAGTCTTTTTTTAGGCAAATGCTGGTACTAGGTAAATCTTGGAAGTAAAATGATTAAAGTTGGAAATCTATGCAAAAAGAGAGAAAAAGGTGCAAAAAGATACGTGGAACTTAAGGAATTAGCAAAGGATAGAAGATGCCAAAGATCGGTAAAAATTGGAAGGAGGAATTATGTGAAAAAGGCATGTCACGATCATGACACATATATCGTGGTCGCGACTTGTTAACATTCACAATAGAAAGTTACCAACCAAGTATTCAAGGTCGCGACCTTGATGGTTTTTGGTAAACTCTTCTCTTCTTTCAACCGCTGGATAAAAATGATTAACCGCCATCAACTGTAGACAAAAAGACACATTTTGAAAGTTAGCCAATCATGAAAAGGTTCCTTTCCATTGTAGATGAGATCAAACCAATTCAACTAATTATAATGAAGCGGTATAACTCTTCACCAATGGACATGACCCCTCATTTGAAAAGATGCAACCCTTCGTACTCTATAAATAGGGCTTCAATCTCCATAATTTCGATGGATGGGTATGGTTTATGGTATATGGTATAAGGTGTATACATGCATACATAGTTCTAGAGAGAAAATAGTGTAAATTTCTCTTCATTTTAAATTAGCAAGAAAATGTATAAGTGACTCGAACCTTATTTCGATCACTAGATTTCTCTACATAGTTGAGCGATTGTTGTATAAGTGTAATTGCAAATCACTTATCAATAAAAGTTTTCATTCTTCAATATTCGTTTATTCAATATTCACAAAGAATAACATCCTAGAGGAGGTTCTGTACTAGCCAAGACGGAATTCAAAGCAGACATAGGAATTGCGGGAATTGACGACTCCCATTAAAGAGTGGATACGGTTTGATCAACTTTAGCTTTCACTTGCATACCTTACAAATTTGCATTGTTTTCTACTTATACTTACTATTTCAAAGTTTATGATATGTGTATGTGTCATATTGTGTATTTCGTGTTGAGTCTTTTATATTAATAAAGTTATTTGCTTTTGAGTGAACTTTAAGAGTGATTTCGGGGTTAACAGGATTGTGTATAGTCACTGGATCCGTGATTATAGCACTGTTTAGTGAGCTAACATTTTTGGAATGGTAACTTGCTAAATATGGCTATGTGAGAGCGACCCGTACTAAGCATAGTAATATTATTATGTAGGTTTATATAATCGTCTTAATTCATTTGCACTAGACTTAGAAAAGTCATTTCATGTGTTGCTCTGCGTTGAATAATTGAATATCTGAGTGTCTAGAATCGAATTTGTTAAAGTAGTCTAGTGTACGTAATATCTTTGATGATTTTGCATGTTTTCTTTGCTATACTTGTTTATTACCATCATATTCCAACCAACACAACAATAATAAAATTATCTATTTTATTTTCTTTGTTCTGTTACTCTTGTTGGTCTTTAGAATTGGTTCCTTCCCTATGGGTTCGATATCTTTTAAAGCTACATCGCAACTGCATACTTGTAGTTATCATCATTTTTCTATTTTGATAAGTGGTATTGACAACACTTGTACTTTAAAGCAAAAATCTCGTGAATAAGTTATTAAACTTATCAGTAGAAAAGTGGCGAACAATTACTACTTATGACGGGAAGACTATCTACCGCCTTAATATTGTTGTAGGGATTTTATTGGTGTCGCTGGTCTTGCCCTAGTCTAGGTCTTATACGATGAATATGATCATGAAAATAATGATTCTGGGCTATTTAGCATTAGTAACTCTAAGTGAACATGCTAGAGACTGGTATATCATAATCATTCTATTATGCCAAGACTCTACATAGCATGCTAAACAAACAAGGTCCATGTTTAAGTTCTTGCACTTATGTCTATAAGTTTTAATTTAACAACTTAAACCACATTTATAAACCACATGCGGAATCTAATTCCCATACTAGAAATCAACTAAGTCATAAAAGTCCCTTGGGTACTTTTGAATCTAATACCGATGGAGATTTCCAGGTAGGAGAGGCCCCCTTAAAGTAAATAAGCAGCCAAGCCCAATCCTTGCCAAAATAACCACGGGTACTTCGACTCGTTGTATCACATATAACTATGATTTAAAGATTTCATTCTTTAATTGAGTGAAGTACGGGACGATCTTCAATTAAAGAATTTACATGTATGGTAAAACATCCCTAGACTAAGTTTGAGGAAAACCTTAATCTAGTTATTACATCATTTTCAATAACAGGAATTGAAACCTAAGTTATGCATAGCATACTTTAATCAATTTATACAAAATATCATTTCAACATATCATAATCAATCAGACATAGCGTAAGGCAGGATCTGATACCACTGCTAGTTAATCAAGACAGGTTTTTGAACATGTAACATTGCATGGCGGAATTTCAAAATTTAAAATTAACCTAAAGAATTTCCTAAGCATGCCATGATTGATTTAATCTAAGTTAAAATGTTCCATATATGTTGATAGGTTCATAAACTTATAAAAGAAACCTAGCATCTAAGTTTAGAACATTACCAAGTGATGCGTGCTTCTCTTTCTCTTTTAGATGCGGCGTTCCCTTAGAGTAATTCGGCAGAACTTCATTAGTATGAACCTCCAAACTAGGATAGCCTCTATGATTGATCCACAAGGATCTTCACCGACTAAAACCTCATTGAGGTAGAACTCGTTAGTAGGCAGCAACTGCTAGACTGCTCGAAGACTAACCCGAAAATATAAACCTCCTTGAATTAGACTTGTTCATGAAGAACACCACTCACCATTATGTATCAAGATTGACTAAATGTTTAATCAATCTTATAATCTGATAAGAGGTTTATGAGTGTGTCACTTCAATAAGAGGCCCTAAGGTACGTCTCCCATTATCACAATATTAGGAGCGATGGATCCCATCTTGACTACTCGGCTTACCAATATATGATCATCACTGTACCCGTAATCACCCATATCATCTTGATCGTTAGTGTATGAATAAGTATGCCCATAACAACTCCAATATAAGGTAACCAGTATCTCAGGTCTGAGGATACTTGTACTGCTACTACAATAAGATATGACACCAACACAAGGATATAGTTAATTCTGAGTGTTTGTCTTATAGCGATCTTCGATGTATTACCCGAATATATTCATGTGTTAACTCAAAGTACCACCTTCAGCTTATGAGATCGGCTGCCTTGATTTAATCTAAGGAGTAAGCCTACACATGCTACTCTGTCCATTCCACTGATGTATAGTCTCAATAAAATTATGACTAGGGATATTGAGACTATTCATAGTAACATGTATGTGCAATTCTAACACCACATAGCTCCCACTATGTCCTCGCACTTTTATGCTATGAAGTAGTTATGGACTTTGTCTTATTAATGCGTATCTATATATAATACTATACGTATATGATACCAACGAGATATATAAATAAATTGAAAACACTAATAAACAACAAAGATGCCTTAATTATTATTAATAATAATCCGAAACCGTTTGTACATTATAACTAATTAAGACATATCACCCTAATTGCCTTTAGAGCATACATCATACCTAACACTTTATCCCCCATTCCAACTTCTAAACTCACATGCCCAAATGTAGGGACCGTGTGGCCACTCAACCATACGAGTGGCGAGTAATTGGGGATTATTCGGTTTTCTACGATGTGTAGTTGTGCTTGAGCTTGTTTAGTGATTATATTTACTGAGCTGCTAGTGTCTACTATGACCCGTCTAACAGTGTAACCTTCAATGTCAGCTTCTACCACGAGTAGGTTAGGTGTTGGTTGCTTGAACATGCTGTACTTGGTGAAGAAATCTTCTTCTTCCTTGGCGCCTGGTTTTCTATCCGTGTGTTTGGGTCATTTTGATGATGTCTACGAGTCAGATCTGCCACAATCATGAGGACCATGCCTTTATTCTACCGCTTAGGTGATCTCTTATCTTCTTTATCTCTTTTGTCATCATCATTTGACCATTTGGTGATACCATTGACAAACTGTTCCAGCTTGCCTTCTTTGATGAGTTGATGCACTTCATTTACTAGGACTCAAAAATCATCAGTGTAGTGGCCCTTGGCCGTGTGGAACTCACATGTATTTACTCATGTCCCATCCCAATTGGGACTCGGCAGTCACTCTTGGGTAGCGGAGGCTCCTTCTATCACCACCCTTCTGTATGGCTACTAGGATATCACTTAGGGGGTGTTTAATGGTGGTATACCACTAGGGATGGGGATGATGTAGTCCTTCTTGATGATGTTCTAGGATTGCTGTCCCTCCTTCTGTTAGGTCTCTGATCTTCAAACCTAGGGTGGCTGTTGGCCGGGTGTTTTCCCTAGGTTGTTGCAATTCATCGATCTCAATATGACCCTTCGCTATGTTCATCATTTACTGTAGGTTATCCGTGTTCCTTTAAACTATTTCTACCCTTAATCATTCACTACGAGTTCCTCTGATCATGGCTTCCTTCATAGTGTTGAAATCAATGTTTCTGACTTAAAGGCAAGCGTGGTTGAATCGTTCGATATAGGTTCATAGTGATTCGCTATATCCCTGCTTCGCATCATGAAGCATTCTTGATGATGTACCAGCTGGTATTGAACCAAAGAACTAGGTGCAGAGTTTGTGTTGGAGTTCTTCCCAATTATTGATGGAGCCGGGTGGCAGTGCGTCAAACCAGTAGGCAGTTGGCCCGATTATGGTGTTTTGGAAGTACCGACACACATGAGTTTCAGAGACATGTTCCATGTCCTTTTTTTTTGAAAGTTTTCACGTGGGTTCTAGGGTTCGTGTCACCGCTATAGTTGTCAAAATGGAGAATCTTCACATATGGGTTAAGTGGTTTATTCTGGATCCTTATGCTGAATGGGGAGTAAGATGCTGTTAGAAGGGTTTCGTGCATAGTTACAACGAAATGGTTGAGTCTTTCTTTGATCATCTTTATGAACTTTGAACCTTTGATGTAGCTCTTCTATTGCCCTTGTGGCTGAAGCGCCGGGTGAGATGGGGGCGGAAGCGCTGAGTGATAACGAGGTGGAGGTGGTATTCCTCCATTGTACCACGGGTGATGGTAAGCCGGGTGGAAGATTCCACTTGATTGGGCATACGGTGGCTAGTTATGAATTAATTGTTGGGAGATGTCGGGACGCTGGGCAAGTCCCATCAGTTCTGCCCATGATGGGGTTGAGGATTCGTCGCCATTCGGCCCCATTGTTTCTGGCGATGGGTTGTTAATAGGTTTCTGATCTATGGGAGTGGAGAGGATGGGTTTCCCTTGATGATGGGGGGGGGGGGGCGAAGATGGGTGGAGTGAACAATTCGAGCGTTAAGAACTGGTTGGGTAGCTGATACTACTATGGCCGGGGGGTGGTATCCTGGCGTGGTGCAGCTACTGATGTTGCTGTTGTAAGCACCACTGACTATATGATCCGCCATCAACGTGCTATCTGAGCCACTCAGCATGCCAAACAAATTATGCCTTATTTGGCTTTGGTCCTCCAGCATCATCTTGTATTTTTGTGCCACGCTTTCGAAGAAGGTGACATTGTTTGTGGCTAGCGGGGTATGAACGTCGGAGTGCGATGTGTTGTGGGATGACATGGTGGCCATTGTGGATGTCATCGAGGTGGAAGTGGAGGAAAGTTGAGTTTCTCCTCTTTCGATGTTGGGTATTTTGCTGGCCGTGTTTTTGGTGTTCGCTCTCTAGAATAAAAGTTGTCGAATTTTTATGGAACAAAACTTTCTTTGTTCCACGCTCACTGCACCATTGAAAGACTGGGATGAGAGAGTTACTCTCACGCACCTATCTTCAGAATGTTGATCTTGTGTAGTCCGCCTTGTACGGTGGTCGGAACCTGCAAAACAAGGGTTGTTTACGGGGACTAGCTGTGTGACCTGCGTAGCCTCTCCGATGCTTAAGTTAGCAACAGATTTAAAAGAGGAGGCAGGAAATAAAAATGAAGAAATTAAGTAAGAATAATGTAACTCTAATATGTGGTTGAGATCTATATATATAGGAAGTGGATGAGCCCGAGTAGTGATGGAGGAAATCACTACCACTAGAGGTTCACTCCTACTTGAAGTGCATCTCTTGCTTGAAGAGGTAGTGTCTAACTAGGACTAAATCCTTTGTTAGTTGGATAAAGATGGGAGATGACATGGAATCTCTACACTTGAGGAGAGCTTGCTTTGCTGCTGCAGTCACTCGGTGGGATATGGTCACCACGTGGTGATGGGCAAGTGGAGAACACGCGCTAGGTGTAAACCATGCTAGGTTATCAGTCAGGCCCGATTAGACCTGGTCCATGCCAAAGTCTACTTAAAATTAGATTCATGACAATCGAGTTATTTTGAATGTTTTCTTATTTTTTTTGCTTTTTAGTCTTAGCACAAAGTAAATGGTTTTTTTTATTTGTTTATTGGTTTTTTCATTTTGTAAGAAATGGGAATTATAACAAGAACTTGGTGTTCAAAGACCCTTATCCCGCATGAATGACAAGTGTCCCAAAAATTACTTTACCTTATTAATTTAATAGTTTTTTGCAACACGTGTCATTTATGCGGGAAAGGGATCCTCAAGACCCGATCCCTATTATAATTTTCCGTAGGAAAGATGACTAAATGCATCAATCACCAATCACCTCTTCAATTTTTCCGAAAAAAAATAAATTGTCACCTTGAATTTTCAAAAGTTTTAAATACCCCCCTAAACTTGTGAAAAGTGCTTCAATTTACAGATTCATTGCCATGTGTCAAGTTCTGATTGGAGAGAAAAAATTCAAAAAATTGGCATAATTAAAAAGTCAAACAACTAGAAACTGACACTTGACAATGATGGGGGACACTAGTACATTTTAAACAAACTCGAGGAGTATCTAACATATTTGAAAGTTCAGGGTGGCAAGTGATTATTTTGTAAAAGTTTAGGGGATGATAGATGCATGAGGCCTTAAAAGTATAATGAAACTTAGCTATGGATTTGGAGTATATCCTACATACAGTATAGTGAATTTAGAAGAACCACCAACCAAACAACCTGTTAAGGTTGGTTTTACAGGTAAAGCAATCAAAGTATATGTTTTCATTTTCTTCGTTCAATATTTTTTTCATTTTCTAAATTTTTTAGTTTTGGAAAAAGTTATGTGCAAGTGAAAGTGTGGTGGGTGAGGTGACAAAGGTGATAGTAATGGTGAATATGGAGCCAACCATGTTTTATATGAAGGCGACCGTGTTTTCCAATGGAAAAACATGAATAACAAGTGATAACAAATTACACTACAAAGCCCAAGTCCTTGAGTCCATTTAGCCCAATAAAGCCTCCAAGGGGTACCTTGAAAAGGGGCACCATGCTACTGGTTAATCAAGATAGTAATTGAACATGCAAAGTTGCAAGGTGGAATTTCAAAACTTAAAATTAACCTAAAGGATCTCCTAAGCATGCCATGATTGATATAATCTAAGTTAAAATGTTTCATAGATGCTGATAGGTTCATAAAACTTATAAAAGAAACCTAGCATCTAAGTTTAGAACATTACCGGTTGATGCATCAATCTTTTTCTCTTTTGGATGCGGCGTTCCCTTAGAGAAATTTGGAAAAACTTAGTTAGCAAGAGCCTCCAAACTAGGATAGCCTCTATGATTGATCCACACATATCTGCACCAACCAAAACCTCATTGAGGTAGAATCCGTAAGTAGATAGCAACTGCTAAATCGCTCAAAGACCAACCTAAAAATATAAACTGAGCAGACTCACTTCAAATAGAAAGAGCCTTCTAAAGAATTCTTCATTGTTTGGAGAAACTCGTGAAGGATCTCGCACATTGCACAAAGAAAGAGATATCGAACTCAGAGAGAAAAGTTGAGCTGAAGTGTGTAAAATAAAGAGAATGGGAGGCCTATATATAGGGAAAAGCGGGAGTGTTTGACTCCCCCTAAAACTCAATGTGGGATAAAAATATTCCCATCCAAGAAGCAGGTCATCCGCGAGGTCACTTAGACCCGCGGGTTAGTTGCGCAGGCCCCACTCCGAGACTCCCGTGTTTGTTTGGGGCCCACTCGCAACCAAAAATTCCCTTGCTCTGCAACGTGCAATTCTCCCTATTTTCTCTTTATTTCCTTAAATTATTAATTTGGTACAACCAATTAACAATTCTTTTAATGAATTCAACAAATAAATATTCTCAGCATACACCCAGTCTATAGGTTCTTTACTTAGCCCGGTAAAGACCCAAAGTAGGTGACCTCATAGGATCTCGAAGTATAGAGCCACTAGAGGTTAACCTAAACTTGGATTCCCATTTGGGAACCTTTAGGCTCAGTGTTCCAGACCGATATGGAACCTGATAGCCCTAGACTATCAAATGGGCTTTCTAGCAAAGGCATATGATCCCCCGATACTTAGAACGTCACATGCTTGTGACTTGATCTGGTTCTGCAGTAGTAGCCAATACAGTACATTCCTTCCATCAGGTTTAGTACCATCCAATTTATTAAGATCGGATTAAGTGTCAACTCATGTAATAGCCATGGCTATCTTGGAATTAGACTTGTTCACAAAGAACACCACTCGCCATTATGTATCAAGATTGACTAGAAACTCATTCTATCAATCTTATACTCTGATCATAGGTTTATGAGTGTGTCACTTCAACAAGGGGCCCTAAGGTACATATCCCATTATATCATTATATCAGGAGCGATGGATCCCATCTTGACTACTTGGCTTACAAACATATGATCATCACTATACCCGTAATCACCCGTATCATCTTGATCGCCAAGTATGAATAAGTATGACCTAAAGTATAGCAACTCCTATATAAGGTAACCTGTATCTCAGGTCTGATGATACTTGTACTGCTACTGCAGTAAGACATGACACCAATAGATAGATATAGTTATTTCTGAGAGTCTATCTTATAGCGGTTTTTAATGTATTACCCGAATACATCCATGTGTTAACTCAAGGTACCACCTTCAGCTCATGAGATCGGCTGCTTGGATCTAATCCAGGGAGTAAGCCCACACATGCTAGTCTATCCATTCCATTGATGTCCAATCTCAATGAAACTATGACTAGAGATATTTAGACTATTCATGATAACACGTATGTGTAGTTCTTGCACCACATAGCTCCCACTATATCCTCGCACTTTTAAGTTATGAAGTAATCATGGACTTTATCTTATCAATGTGAATATATATAATACTATACATATATGGTACGAGGGAGATACATGAATAAATTGAAAACACTGATAAGCAACAAAGATGCCTTACTTATTATTAATAGTAATCCAAAACTGTTTGTACATTATAACTAATTAAGACATGTCACCCTAGTTGCGTCTAGGGCATACATCATGTCTAACAATCTCCCACTTGCACTAGAGCCAATTGCCCATGTGCTTCATGCCATACTCGTTAACATGCTGGTCTTGTTTAACCTAAGTCAATGGATTAGTTAGCCCATCCGCTAGATTCTAATCCATTAGGATGTATTCTAAATCTATATCTTTTCTGGCTATTATCTCCTAAATGAGATAGTACTTTCTGAATACATGTTTGTTTCTCTTAGGAGACCGTGGTTCCCTTTCCTAAGCAATAGCCCCATTGTTATCGTAATAGACCGTTGGATTTACAATGTTGGACACCACACCGAGATCACCAATTAATCCCTTAAGCCAGACATCTTACTTAGCCGTTTCTGAAGCAACTATATATTCAGATTCAATTGTTGAATCGGCAGTCGTATCCTATTTGAAACTTTTCCAAACAATTACCCCTCCATTTTACATAAACACATACCCCAACTGGGACTTATAATCGTCCCTGTCAGATTGAAAACTCTCGTCAATGTGTCCCTCCAAAGAGATATCACCTTCTCCACATACTAAAAACATATCCTTAGTCCTATGTAAGTACTTAAGGATAGTTTTAACGGCCATCCAGTGCTTCTCACCTAGGTCAGATTGAATTCTGCTCATGACACTCAACGTAAGTGAGATGTCAGGCTGAGTGCATACAATAGCATACATGGTAGATCCTATCGTTGAGGCATAGTGTATTCCATTCATGCACAATCTCTCCTCTTATGTTCACGGACACTCAGATTTAGAAAGGTTAATCCCGTGAGACATTGGGAGATAACCTTTTCTTGACTGCTCAAGGTTAAATCTAGCTAAAACCTTGTCTATGTATGTACTTTGTGAAAGACCTAACAGCCTTCTGGATCTATCTCAGTTGATCTTTATACAAAGTATAAAAGCTGCTTCTCCAAGGTCTTTCATGGAGAACTTCTTTGACAACCATGACTTAACTGTCTGAAGAAAAGGAATATCATTTCTTATCAGTAATATGTCATCGACATATAATACAAGGAAAACGACGCACTCCCACTAGCCTTCTTATATACATAGGGCTCATTAGCATTTGACACAAAACCAATTTCTCGAATTGTCTCGTCAAACCTAATATTCCAACTCCTTGATGCTTAGTTAAGTCTATAAATGGACTTCTACAACTTGCATACGTTTGAGCCATCCTTGGATGTAAAACCCTCAGGTTATGCCACATACACATCCCTGTCTAGATTTTTGTTAAGGAATGCTATTTTCACATCTATCTGCCAAATCTCATAATCGTAATGAGTGGCAATGGCAAAGAGTATCCTAATAGACTTCAGCATGGCTACTGGTAAAAAGGTTTCATCATAGTCAATGCTTTCTTTTTAACTATAACCATTTGAAACTAGCCTTGCTTTATAGGTAACTACGTTACCGTACATGTCAGTTTCCTTCTTGAAACCCATTTGCATCTTATAGGCCTAATCCCACTTGGAGCATCAATCAAGCTCTAGACTTGATTTTAATACATGTAGTCTATCTCTGACCTCATGACTGCAAACAATTTATCAGATTCTGAGCCTTCCATTGCCTCCTCGTAACTCCTAGGCTAATCATCTTCCATAAGGAAGAAATGTTTATCATCACTGATGAGAAACCCGTATCGCTCAGGAGCAAATGGAGCCCAGCCTGACCTACGCAATGTCGATGTCATAGTAGGCTGTTCCATGATTACACTATCTTATGTAACAGGTGTAGGAATAATCAGTGGATTGTTTGTTTGATCTTTTTGAGTGCTTAACTCGAGATTTTCCCACTAGCTTTCACAAATATATGCTCCTTAACGAGGAATTGAGCTTTTTTGGAAACAAGGAATTTTTTTTCCTTACGATCATAGAAGGTATACCCCATAGTCTCCTTAGGGTAACCTACAAACAAACACCTGTCAGACTTAGCACACAGCTTATCTAAACTCATCCTTTTTAAGTAAGCAGGACATCCCCAAACTCTCAGGTGAGAAAGAGCGGGTTTCTTACCATACCACAATTCGTATGGAGTTTGATCAACTGATTTAGAGGGCACTTTGTTTAGAACATAAACTACACTCTCAAGTGCATAACCCTAAAAGGATATACTGAATTCTTCTTGGCTCATCACCGAACCATATCAAGTAGGGTTTGATTCCTCCTTTCTGACACTCCATTGTGTTGGGGTGTATAAGGAGGTGTCAACTAGGATGAAATACCATTATCCCTTAGATAATTCTAAAACTCTTAGCTTAAGTATTCACCACCTCGATCAAATCGAAGGGTCTTGATACTTTTCCCAAGCTATTTCTCTACTTCGGTTTTGAACTCTTTAAAATTTCTCAAAACTCTCAAACTTGTGCCTCATAAGGTACAAATAACCATATCGTGTGTAATCGTCGATAAAGGTTATGAAGTAGACGAAACTCTCATGTGTCTTCACAATCATTGGACCACATACAACAGAATGTATTATTTCCAAAGTACTAGTGGCACGTTGACCCTTTCCTTTGAAAGGTTTCTTAGTCATCTTCCCCTTTAAACAAGGTTTGCAAGCACCATAAGATTCCCATTCCATTGGGTCCAAGTCACCACATTTGAGTAACTTAGTTAATCAAGTCTCATTTATATGGCCCAGATGACAATGCCATATGTACAAGGATTTCTCATTATCCAAAATGTTCATATTTAAAAATTTCAGTTTTAGTATCTAGAACATAAATGCCATCAACAGATATCCCACATGCATAAAGAACATTATCGTGTCGAATTTGACATTTATTTTTAGAAAATAAAATTTCAAATCCCTCTATTCTTAAATGCGCAACAAAAATAATATTCTTAGTGACAGCAGGAATATAATAGCAATTGTTCAAAACTAAAACTAGGCCACTAGGCAAACAAAGGCTATATGTCCCTACAGCTGTTGCAGCAATCCGTGCTCCATTTCCTACTCTTAGGTCCATTTCCCTCTTTGCAAGCCTCCTAGTATTCCCCAATCCCTACACAGAAGTACAGATATGAGTACCAAAACCAGTATTCAATACCCAAGTAGAATCATAGGGAACTGTAGAGAAACTCTCTATCATGAACATACTTGAAGTAGAAGCCTCTTCCTCACTTATTCAGTAATAAGAGCTTTGCATTCATATTTCCATTGTCCGGGCCTTCTACACATGAAACATATTCCTTTAGGCTTCTCCTTTTCAATAACCACATTTTTTACCTTCCTATTGATGGGTTTTAAACCTTTACCTTTGACGTTAGTTTTACTTGCCAAGGTACTTGAAATCTAGCCTTTAGACCTTCTTCAAAACTTGCAAGTTTTTTGACAAACTTAGATGTCTTGTTGGTCTTTCTTGACATAAGATAATCTTTCACAAAAGGTGAATATTTATGAGACAGACTTTCTATCATAAGCTGTATGTCATGCTTGGAATTTGTCTCGATTCTTATCTAAGCCAATCTCCTTGAATACTGTAAGTATTCTATGCATCGCTCAATGTCAAGGATCCCATCATCTTTCCCAGAATTATAGAGGAATCTTAATATTTCATTCCATTCAACTCTCATGCCCTCATGAAGTCCTCTGAGATAAATCAGCATGGATTTTATGTCCATACCTTCATGCTACTTCTTAAGCTTCAATCTCATGGTTTCAATCATCACTAGTGACACTACGAAAGCATCCTTCTTGTGCTTAAGATATGCTTCTTTCTCTTGGATAGAAGCCTTAGTATCAGGACTGACTGGTTCAGGATTATCTAGAACATAATCCATGTGGCTTTTCTCAAGCTCCTTTCGAAGAGATTTGAACCAGTCGTCAAAATTGATCCTTGTCAATTATTATCAAGTATCGGACAGACATTTATGTTTGGATTCATTGTTCAACCTAGATATAAGATAGAATTGGTTTAGACATTAGCATATGTACATGCATTTAATATAATATCTTTAATTTAATACATAATTCCTACTATTTTCTCAATATTCAAATAGCCCATTCTATTTAAATTCGAGAAATTTGGTCAGACCACTTTTCCTTAGTAGTTACATCCATAGCCAATCATCATGACCCCCGCTAGAGTAGTTCAAGTCATAATAAGATAACCATGGTTGGAACCCGTCCATTAGCATCTCATGCAATTGCTAATCCATTTGAGTTCTCTTTCTCGAGACGTGCATACCAAATTGTACGACTTCTCAAATGTGTCTCCAACCTGGCATTAGCTCCAATGATATGGAAAACTTACCCATCTTGGTTAAGGCATTAACCCCATCTAGTTTCATAACCAAACACATGTTAAGGGAAGGCATGTTGTATTTGTGCTTACATCCGTTAATAAAGGTTTGTATCATGACTTATGATAAGAAGACTGTATACTGCCTTAATATTGTTGTAGGGACTTTATTGGTGCCACTAGTCTCACCCTAGTCGAGGTCTTATACGATGGATATGATTATGAAAATAATAATTCCGAGTTATTTGAAATTATTAACTCTAAGAGAACAAGCTCGGGACTAGTATATCATAATCGTTCTATTATGCCAAGACTCCACATAGCATGCAAAACAAATAAGGTTCATGTTTAAGTTCTTGCACTTATATCTATAAGTTATAATTTAACAACTTAAACCACTTTTGTAAAACCATATGCGGAATCAAATTTCCCATATTAGAAATTGACTAAGTCATAAAAGTCCCTTGGGTACTTTTGAATCTAATACCAATGGAGATTTTCTGGTAGGAGAGGCCCCCTTAAAGTAAATGAGCAGCCAAGTCCATTCCTTGCCAAAATAATCAGGGGCACTTTGATTCGTTATACCATGGACAACTATGATTCAAAGATTTTGTTCTTTAATTGAGTGAAGTACGGGACGACCCTCAAATAAAGCATTTACACGTGTGGTCAAACATTGCTAATTTATATGATAATTACCTAGACTAAGTTTGAGTAAAACCTTAATCTAGTTATCACATCATTTTCTATAAAAGGAATTGAAACCTAAGTCATGCATAACATACTTTAATCAATTCATACAAAATATCATTTTAACATATTATAATCAATCATGCATAGCATAAGGCAGGCTCTGATACCATTGCTAGTTAATTAAGATAGTAATTGAACATGCAGCATTGCAAGGTAGAATTTCAAAACTTAACATTAACCTAAAGGATCTCCTAAGCATGCCATGATTGATATAATCAAAGTTAAAACATTCCATAGATGTTGATAGGTTTATAAAACTTATGAAAGAAACCTAGCATCTAAGTTTTAAACATTACCAGTTGATGCGTGCTTCTCATTCTCTTTTGGATGCGGCATTCCCTTAGAGCAATTCGACAGAACTTCGTTAGCTAGCCTCCAAACTAGGATAGCCTCTATGATTGTGTGAGAATGGGATTTTGTACCAGCTCGCGCGTTCAATGATGATGGCTTTTCGGGATTTTATCCTGAATCATACAATTTTCGAGTATCCAGATGTATCCGAATAGGAATCCTCCTCGTCTCTAAATTCAGAAGGACGTTATTTAATTTTACTCAGAAATTAATTAAAAAAAATATATATATATACGAAAATACATAAAAAATAATAATAATAAAAAAATTCAAGAGATGGAAACCCGAGGGAGACTGAATCTTAGGTCTGAGGTAGGCCTCGCCAAACAATGGGCTTTGGCGGGGCGAGCCTCGCTGAAACACCTTGGCGAGGCAACCTCGCCAAGGACTTTTGCGATGCAGCCTCGCCAAGGACTTTGGCGATGCAGCCTTGCCAGAACTTTTTTCGGGCGAGACCCTCGCCAGAAAAACTTACCTTTTTTGGATTTTTGGGATTTCTCCTATAAATAGTCGGGTCTTTTTCGATAATCATGTTTCCAAAAAATTTACAAACAAAATATAGCTTTTAGAACTACTTCAATTTCCAAGAATTAAACGAACATTTTTGGACTTTCACAACAACTTTTACCTAAACAAAAGAACGAGGAGAATTTTCAACAGCAGATCAGATATCTTCAAAGTGGATTCATTCCATAAGGGTAAGCCTTTGAGTTCCTAGAACTGCAATTTCCGTGCTTTCGGTGTTCTTCTTCTTCTGATTTCATTTTTGAACCTAGGATTTTTATTTTATTCAAATGTTGTAATTCTTCTTCATCTATTTTTCTTTATTAAAAGGATATGTATGTTAGAATATCCCCACGAAGGGAATAAAAAGTAATTCTGGATAACAGCCCTCACCAATTTACCATGCGAGCAATTTCATTAATTAAAATGAGCAACCAAACTGTTTTATTTAAATAACAAACACATTATCGCGATTTATTTTTTAGGCCACACGGGCCTCGCTTCCAAAATCGAACATATATGTGATATCTCCTCTACTAAGCCTTGTGGATGCAGGTTAGATGTATGTTTAGGTTTTTAATTTTCTTTCGGGTATCGCAATTTCATTTTTTTTGGGAAATGTAATTAATAAGTTAGTGGGTGGTTGCATCCCCCGATTTTTGAAGCCTTGTAATCTTTATTTTTCGCATTCCCTTTCCGCATTTACTTATTGCTTTGTGGATGGTTTATTATTTCGCCTTGTGGATGGTTTATTATTTTCATTATACGTGAATCACGCATTTAAAATAAAAAATGACCTAAGGGCGAATGTGCACAATTAAGAGTATACGGTTTTTTGTAGATGTAATATAATGTGATCCAATGAGAAATAAGCAACTTATCCCGGACCCGAATCTCTGTAGGACTCTAATTCCTGGAAAGAGCTAATCCATGTGGCGACTCCACACTAAGAGACGGTGGATTCGGGTTCGAACCGATCTAAAATGTTTTTCGCTCTCTCTTTCAACCTTTTTTTTTTGGGTCCCCGACCCTGTGTACCTTTTTTTTCAAATGCCCCGTTAGACCACGCCTCTCATTTCACTCGTTCTCGGCCCACCGTTCCGTGTCGCCCGCTCACAGTGGCGACTCCGCTAGGGATTTTTTTCTAAAACTTGTTTTTTTAAAGGTTTTAGATCTTGGATAAGTGCCAAAAATTATTGATCACATTATTCCATTTTCTCTTAATTTTGACATTTTCTTAATAACGCATTGTAGTAGAAGGGATTAGCCCAAAAATCTAAGGTACCCCTATTACCGCGAAGCTCTCTCTTGTACTAATCTGCCTCCTTGAGAAAAGATAGTACTTGAGCGAGTGGAGCACTTGTTGCCATATCGCATGTACCTCCCTCGTTAGAACCTATTTGGGGAGAGGCTTGGAGTGTATTTCAGTGCAACAAGAACCTTCTACATCAGCAACCCATTT
>CATIWQ010245824.1:0-16343 GCA_949673415.1 Euphorbia schlechtendalii | reverse complement strand
AAATTTCAACATACATATAAAACTCATCTCCAAATGTTTTACTTATAGCCATAAACAACAATTGCTCGAAATAAACTAAGCATCATTAATGGTATTAGATACAGGGGTTGGCATTAAGCCCGAAGCCGAAGCTCCTAATAAAGTCACAAAGCCCAAAGCCAAAGCTCTTAAGAATGGCACAAAGGCAGATTTCGAAGCTCCTAATAATGGCACAAAGCTAGAACCCAAAGCACCTAAAATTAGTAATCACAATATTAGCACTAAGCCCTGGAGACAAAGCTCCAATTGTTTGTACAGTACTGTACCCCCCTTTATTGGCGCCAATCTACCCGGACACATTTTCTACTCGTTTACTAAGGGAAATAAATATATATAAATTCTTATAATTTCAGTATGATATAATAAATATAATTCAACACAAATTCATGTATTAAGGATCTCAAATCCTTAAATTTTCAATCACTAAATATCAATAAAACACAATAAAATTAACATTCAAGTTTTCAAAATTTTCCAGATTTCGTGACCTGATTTCCCCTGCATTTTTCTCTATTAAAACATCTTCAAATCAAAAAGGTTAATTCTTAAAATACATAGCCCTATGTCTGAGCTTTTTAATGCCACAAGAATAACAGAAATCCAATCAATATAGATCAAGTTATACCCAAAACACTGAATAGTGTGCAAACTGAAAAACTCCCAAAAATAGATTTCATGAATAAACTTCAAACAGAAATTTATGCAGAAGAAAGCCGAAACTCATAAAAGTTTCTTCTGAACATATAAAATTCAGCTTCTTCTAATATCAATAGAGTCAAGAATCGCTCAAATCGGAGTAGTATAACATGAGAAAACATTAAAACAAAAACAGAGGTACAATCTGGAAATTTTCTAGCAAAGCCGAAAATTTGAAATTAGTGTACACAAACCTCTTTTAAGCTCTTTAATGGCCTCTTTCCACCTCTTTCCCCTTGATCTATTTCTATTAGCTTCATCTACAAAAATCATAGTTAATCCTATCAAAATACTACTTGAATAAGCCTTATAATACCTTAAATATGCTTATTCTACCATGAATTCTACTAATTTAACTTCAATTGTCTCAAAAATCACTTACCTCCCGGGTTACTATTCATCTAAAACTTAACACCTGATTTCTTCCTCTTCTAACCTTATTTTACATAAATTGATGATGATAGAAGGCTTAGAGATCGATTTCTAACAAGGATTCGAAGTCGAAACGAAGAAATCAGATGATTTTAAGTTAAAGAGGTTTTGAAAGAAATGGGATGCATAAGGAGAAGAGAAATGAAGAAATGAAGAAGGTGAGATACGCAGAGAATAAGAAATGTGGATATGTATATAAAAAATATATTTGATGTGAAATTACTATTTTACCCTTAGTTCAATTGCATTGTATAGTTATCACATTTTCTCGATTAAACCTTTTTATAACCTCATAATTTAATTCAGTAAAAGAATAACATGCACATACAATTATAAGCTCCCATGATAGCTTATATATTCTCTCTTGTATGAATTATAATTATAGAAATTTTTGGTCTCAAGTTGCATAGTTTCGGGTCAAAGTTTGACTAGCGGTTAAACTTCACTCTGTTTGACTATTAACGAACTTTAACTTTTTCTTATCATTCCTTTAATATTGTAACAATATACCAACATCAAAATTTAGAAATTTTGGGGTGTTACAATTCTCCCCCACTTAAGAATTTTCGTCCCAAAAATTACCTGAAGTAAATAGTTGCGGATATTGAGTTCGTATTGCTTCCCAAGTTGCTTCTTCAATCTTATGATTTCTCCATAAAACTTTCTCCAATGGAATGGACTTGTTTCTCAGTGTTTTAACTTCCCTCGCCAAGATTTTAACTGGTTCTTCTTCATATGTCAAGTCAGGATCAATATTTACCACATCCGGTGATAAGACGTGTGAATGATCTGACTTGTATCTTTTAAGCATGGAAACGTGAAACATGTTGTGAATCTTGTCAAGAGATAGTGGTAAGGCCAATCGATAAGCTAATGGCCTAATTTTGCTAATCACTTCATAAGGGCCAATAAATCTTGGGCTAAGTTTTCCCCTTTTTCCAAATCGTAGAACTTTCTTCCAAAGCGATACTTTGAGAAATACTTTATCTCCAATCTCATAGGTAATGTCTTTTCTTTTCAAATCAGCATAAGACTTTTGTCTGTCAAACGCAGCCTTCAACCTTTCTTGAATAAGTTTCACCTTTTCTTTTGTCTCCTCAATCAAATCCACACCCACGATCTTGTTTTCTTTAAGCTCGGTCCAACATAATGGAGTTCTACATTTTCTTCCGTACAGTGCTTCATATGGTGCCATTTTAATGCTTGATTGGTAACTATTGTTATATGCAAATTCCATAAGAGGTAAGTACTTTTCCCAACTTCCTTCAAACTCAATGATGCAACTTCTCATCATATCTTCCAACACTTGAATAACTCTTTTAGATTGTTCATCAGTTTGAGGATGAAATGCAGTACTAAAATTCAAGTTATTACCCAAGGCTGCTTCTAAATTCTTCCAAAACCTCGAAGTGAATCTTGGATTTCGGTCATAAATGATTGATAGAGGAACACCATGCAATCGTACTATCTCCTCTATATAAATCTGAGCCAGCTTATCTACTGAATAATCTATTCTAACTGGAAGAAAGTGTGCTAACTTCGTTAATCTATCAACAACAACCCACACTGCATCATGTTTCTTCTGAGTAAGAGGCAAAGATGTCAAGAAATCCATTGTAATCCTTTCCCATTTCCATTTTGGAATTGTTATTGATTGTAACAATCCAGATGGAACTTGATGTTCAGACTTATTGACAAATCAAACATTGAACAACATAATTGGTAATATCCTTCTTCATTCCGCTCTACCAATAATGCCTCTTTAAGTCTTGATAGATTTTGTTTGCTCCTGGGTGCATTGTATAAGGACTATTGTGTGCCTCGGTTAAGATCTTTCTCTTTAAATCCACATTATTGGGAACACATAGCCTTTCCTTGAAGTATAAGCATCCATCTCCTTGTATCGAGCAATTCCTTCAATTCTAACTTGTGATCTTGTTCAAATGACTTTAAGTTCATCATCTTCATTTTGTGCTTCCTTGATATGTTGCAGTAAAATTGGTTGGACTTTCAATTCTACAACTACGGCTCTATCTTTCGTAAAACTCAGTCTCGTATTCATAACCTTAAGCGTCATCATTGTCTTCCTACTGAGAGCATCTACTACAACATTAGCCTTTCCTGGGTGGTAATCAATAACGCAGTCATAATCTTTAATGAATTCCATACAACGTCGTTGCCTCAAATTTAACTCCTTTTATGTTGGCAAATACTTCAAACTCTTATGGTCAGTGAAGATATAACTCTTCTCTCCATAAAGATAGTGTCGCCAAATTTTCAAAGCAAAGACGATTGCAGCCATCTCCAAATCATGATTCGAGTAATTCTTTTCATGATTCTTTAATTATCTCAGAGCATAAGCAATCACTTTCCCTTCTTACATCAAGACACATCCAAGACCATTATGTGATGCATCACTGTAGATTGTATAATCTTTTCCCGATTCTGGTTGTGCAAGTATTGGTGCTTCAGTCAACATGGTCTTTAACTTATTAAAAGTAGCTTGACATTTTTCATTCCACTCAAACTTTGCATTCTTCTGAAGTAGTTTTGTCAATGGGGCAGCAATAACTGAAAATCCTTTTACGAATCTCCTGTAGTACCCTACTAATCCAAGAAAACTTCGAACTTCAGTAGGGTTCTTAGGTGGTTTCCTTTCCATGATGGCTTCTATCTTTTTAGGATCCACTTTAATTCCTTCTTCTGAAATAATGTGTCCCAAGAAGGAAACTTCTTCGAGCCAAAATTCACACATGCTAAACTTGGCATAAAGCTTATTGTCCCGCAAAGTTTGGAAGACTATCCGCAGCTGATGATCATGTTCTTCTTTTGAATTAGAATATACCAAAATATCATCTATGAAAACCACTACAAACCTGTCTAAATATGAGTAGAAGACACGGTTCATAAGGTCCATAAATGCTCCTGGTGTATTAGTAAGACCAAATGGCATCACCAAAAATTCATAATGTCCATATCTAGTTATGATCGCAGTTTTCGGAATGTCTTCTTCTTTGACTCTCATTTGATAGTAGCCCGACCTCAAATCAATCTTGGAGAAGTATTTAGCACCCTTAAGTTGATTAAATAATTCATCGATTCTTGGTAACAGATACTTGTTCTTCACTGTTAACATATTTAGCTCCCGGTAATCAATACACAATCGAAGTGAACCATCTTTCTTCTTTTACAAATAGTAATGGTGCACCCCATGGAGATATACTTAGGCGGATAAATCCTTTGTCTAACAGTTCTTGCAACTGGATGTTTAACTCTTTGAGCTCAGTAGGTGCTATTCTGTACGGTGCTTTAGATACCGGAGTGGTACCTGGTAATACGTTAATTGCAAACTCTACTTCTCTTTCTGGTGGTAACCCCGGTAACTCTTCTGGAAATACATCAGGAAATTCACAAATGGTATGAATGTCTTGTAGTTTCAATTCCTCCATTTTAAACTCAAGAGAAAAAAATTAAGAAGGCTTGACATCCCTTCCTAATCATTCTCATAGCTTTTATATAAGAAATGATGTTAGAGAGATAATCTGATCTCTCTCCAATGATGATAATTTCTTCACCATTGGGAACTTGAAGAGACATCCTTTTGTTCTTGAAATCTACCATATTCGATGTTCCGACATCCAATCCATTCCAACAATGATATCCTAATCTTAGAAAGGTAATTCGATCAAATTTGCTAGGAAAGTTTGGTTTTGAATCCTAATAGGATATTTCATATATACTTTGTTTACTATCATACTGTGCTCTAAATGATTTATCACTTCAATATTTTCTTCTAGTTCTTCTACAAGTAACCCCTTTTCATGAACTAATGTAGAGCATATGTATGAATGAGTTGAACCTGGATCTATCGATGCATGAACATCGTTATCAAAAAATGAAAATTTACCAACGATAACTTCGGTAGAGTCTTAGGTCTTTGGTCATAGCTTCTTGTAATCCCACCTGGTCTAGTACCTTGTTGTGCTCTTGAAGCCATATCATTTCTGGTAATCATACTAGCACTTCCTCTTCCCTTACCATGACCACTTTGCACTGTAGGAACAGGAGCTACAATTGGTGCAGATATAGTAGTTCTTTCCTGAGGACAGTTTACAATAAAATGATCCTTTGAACCACACCTAAAACATCTTTTTCCTAACTTCCAAAATTCACCCATATGTTCTTTCCACAATGAGGACACTCTGGTATATCCCCTCTACCTCTACCAAAAGATGGGTTAGCCACTGATCCAGCACTGGTAGTTTGTCATTGTGAAAACCCTTTGTAATAAGATTGTGTTTATTCAGAAGTTCCCTTCGTTTTCTTACTAGGTGGAGGTTGTAGATTGTGAACTTGCTTGACCTTGTGACCTTTTCTGAAATCCTGATCTTTTAGCCATGCTCTGTTGTGTAGTCAAATTGATCTTCTCAATACCCATAGTAGCATCAACTAAATCAGTGAATACTCTAATCTTCTATGTAAATAGATGTAATTTTATTTCATCATTCAATCCATCTTCGAACCTTTTACATTTCTTGGCTTCACTGTCGACAATCTCATGAGCATATCTTTCCAATTTGGTAAACTGATATTCATATTCGGATATAGTCATTCTTCCTTTCCTTAGAGATAAGAACAATTTCTTCTGCTCATCCTTGAATTGTTCACTGACATATTTCTTCTCAAATTGTTCTTCTAAGAATGCCCAAGTAATCTCTTCAGGTTGCCTTTCCCTGACAATATTATCCCACCATGTTCTTACTTGTTCTTTTAGTAGGCCTTGCACACAGTCCATTCTCTCCTCATTTGTAAAGTTAAGCCTGTCCATACACCATTTTGTATGATCAAGCTACTATTAAGCAGTCACATGCTCAACTGCTTCACCCTTAAAATCCTCAGCGGAAAGATTCTTAATTCTTTCGAGAGGGGTTCAGTTATCTCTCCTTTCATTCCGAGGTGCTATTAGAGGAATTTAAGGTATATTCCTCAGTACTTGAGTGATTACTTCAGTAATCACATGTTGAAGTAAAGCAGCTTGTGTAGTAGGCATCTCAGGTTGATTTTGTTATGGCGGAATCTCACACCTTTGTTCCTCTTCATCTCTAGCCCTACATGATGTACTCTTTACATCCTCTTCTTCAATTACTCTTTGTTCATCAACCATCACCTATTCCTGAAAATTGGACCAAAGTGGATCAATAACTTATACTTCATATTTATTCCTAAATGACATGTACAAGATAATCCTAGAATCGCCTAAACCACGCTCTAATAACACCAAATGTAACACCCCCGGATTGGGAGTGTCACTGTAACAGTAACTATTATTAACTTATCAATTCACCATATTTCACATTAATACTTAAACAAATTCACTTTTGATATTCATATACAAAAACTCTAAAACCTTAATACATGTAAATACCTTCCAATAGTTATAACTCCAGATATTATCAAAATGCAAATTCTCACTCTTCATACTGACTAGTAAATGCCATTATTTTACAAACCAAAATGTTACATAAAATTTTTTATCCACCTTTAGTCTTTTCTCTTTTTCGCTCTTCAAGCTGATCCACTTATATCACTTCGGTCCCCACTATCTACAGAGCTTCTCAATCTGCATGTAGAAAATAACTACACGCTAAGCAATTTGCTTAGTGGTGTACACTAACTCCGATTTCATAGAATTTAAAGCATAAATTACAATTTATTTATGATTAAATAAAATCATGAAAACACATTTCAATATTTCAATATACATATAAAACTCGTCTCCAAATGTTTTACTTATAGCCATAAACAATAATTGCCCAAAATAAACTAAGCATCGTTAATGGTATTAGATACGGGGTTGGTATTAAGCTCAAAGCCGAAGCTTCTAATAACGGCATAAAGCCCGAAGCCTAAGCTCCTAATAATGGTACAAGGCCCGAAGCCAAAGCTCCTAATAATGGTACAAAGCCTGAAGCCGAAGCTCCTGAAATCAGTAATCACAGTATCAGCACTAAGCCTCGAAGACAAAGCTCCAATTGTTTGTACAGTACTGTACCCCCCTTTATTGCCGCCAATCTACCCGGACCCATTTTCTACTCGTTTACTAAGGGCAATAAATATATAAAAATTCTTATAATTTTAGTATGATATAATAAATATAATTCAACACAAATTCAAATCCTTAAATTTTCAATCACTAAATATCAATAAAACACAATAAAATTAACATTCAAGTTTAAAAAATTTTCAGATTTCGTGACTTGACTTCCCCTACATTTTTCTCTATTAAAACGTCTTCAAATTAAAAAGGTTAATCTTAAAATACCTAGCCCTATGTCTCATCTTTTTAATGCCACAAGAATCACATAAATCCAATCAATATAAATCAAGTTATACTCAAAACACTGAATAGTGTGCAAACTGAAAAACTCCCAAAAATAGATTTCATGAATCAACTTCAAAAGGAAATTTCATGTAGAAGAAAGCCGAAACTCACAAAAGTTTATTCTGAACATATAAAATTCAACTTCTTCTAATATCAATAGATTCAACAATCACTCAAATCGATGTAGTATAACATGAGAAAACATTAAAACAAAAAAAGAGGTATAATCTAGAAATTTTCCAACAAAACCGAAAATTTGAAATTAGTGTACACAAACCTCTTTTAAGCTCTTTAATGGTCTCTTTCCACCTCTTTCCCCTTGAACTGTTTATATTAGATTCATCTACAAAAATCATAATTAATCCTATCAAAATACTACTTGAATAAGCCTTATAATACCTTAAATATGCTTAATCTACCGTGAATTCTACTAATTTAACTTCAATTGTCTCAAATATCACTTACCTCTCGAGTTACTATTCGTCTGAAACTTAACACCTGATTTCTTCGTCTTCTAACCTTATTTTACATAAATTGATGATGATAGAAGGCTTAGAGATCAATTTCTAACAAGGATTTGAAGTCAAAATGAAGAAATCGGAAGTTTTTAAGTTATGGAGGTTTTGAAAGAAATGGGATGAATAACGAGTAGAGAAATGAAGAAATGAAGGTGAGATACGCAGAGAAGAAAAAATGTGGATATGTATATAAAAAATATATATTTGATGTGAAATTACTATTTTACCCTTAGTTCAATTATATTATATACTTATCACATTTTCTCTGTTAAACCGTCTTATAACCTTATAATTTAATTCCGTAAAAGAATAACATACACATACAATTATAAGCTGCCATGATAGCTTATATATTCTCTCTTTTATGAATTATAATTATAGAAATTTCGGTCTCAAGTTGCATAGTTTTGGGTCAAAGTTTGATTGGCGATCAAACTTTGTTCCGTTTGACTATTACCGAACTTTAACTTTTCTTATCATTCCTTTAATATTGTAACAATATACCGATATCAAAATTTAGAAATTTTGGGGTGTTACAAATTATATATTTGTTATATTACATTTTTGTTTAATTAATTTTTATTATGGTATTTTGTTGAATTTCTTCTCTTTTCTAGTATTAACAAAAATCATATCTTGTAAACTTTGTAAAATTATTTAAGTAAAAATGTAGTTTAAATAAACAAAGCTACAAAATGAAAAAGAGTGTAACTAAATTAGTAATAAATATTTAGAGAGAAAATAGGAAAAATTAAAGCCTAAAGGCATTTGGAATGAACAGTTGACAATATAATAACATACATCATACATCTTGCCAACAACTTCATTGAATGAAGGAGTTTCACTAATTAATCAAAATTTAAACTATTATCATATGATATTTTTTTTACTTATAAGTATCAAATTTAAGGTTTCTAGCAGTAAAAATTAATATTCTCTGTAAAATCATTTATAACTTCACTGGTTTTTTAAACTTTTACAACCATTAATTATACTCTCAAACTTTTGAATAATTTCTACCAAAAGATTTGCCACTTAGGTAATTTTCATTCATTTGTTTCTTTTATCCAATTTGAATTATACATTTTTTTCTTTCATTTAATATACTTTTTAAATTGTTCTTCTTATATTTTCACATTTTTTTAACATGAACATTATTGGTGCTTGTTTGTACCATATTTCTATAAAATTATGGACTTGGATAAAAAAAACCACAACCCCTCTAATCGGTGGAGGTAGAGAGTCAATGATTAATGTTAACCAGGATTCAACCAATCTATATTCATAAAACTGCTAAAACTTATTATTTTTAAGTTTCTGATATCACACAACTCATTCTTATCACGAAATCCGAGTTTTTTTCAATCCGAACTGCCGTACCGGGTTTGATAACAGCGAAACAAACTACAAACCAAAGATATAAAAATGTAGAGTGGACAGGTTAAAAAGGAATGTAGATAGTTTACCAATAAAAGGGAGGGCTTTTTTTTAAAAAAGCAGGAATAAGCATTAATAATTTGAGTCCATAGAATCTAATTTAAATAGCCTACGAAACTAAATCCCATTTGTACTATTACGTGAATTTTGATAAGCGACGTTCAAAGCCTTCCTTCTAACGCTTCTCCTGTCAACGATTTGTCAAGATCTTTATCTCCAATCAATGATTTCAGTATTTATCGATTGTCAATCTATTATTCCGATCAATAGAAATAAGATTTCAAACCAAAATAGCTCAGTTTCGAATCTAATCCTAATTCAAGTTTTGTAACTAATCTGATTTTTATTAGACCTAATTTGAGATGATTTTGGATATATTATCATGCTCTTATGATATTGATGAATTTTGTTTGATGTTCTTTGCTTTATGATGTTCTTTGCTTCAACAATATCAATATTTTGTTTTTTTATTTCTCAAAAACTTGATTTTCATTGTTTTCCAGTGAGTTGGTATAAATGCCTACATCGACTAAGAATTGACATGTGTGGCTTTATTCGTGATCGATTATTGAATACAAGTGTGAGCGGGCGACACGGAGCGGAGGGCCGAGAGCCCGCGGAGATGAGAGGCGCTGTCCACCGGGGTGTTTGAAAAAAAAAGGTGCACCGGATCGTGGGACCCGGGAAAAAGGTGTTGAAAGAGATAGCAAAAACAAATTTAAAATCGGTTCGAACCCGAATCCGCTGTCTCTTAGTGTGGAGTCGCCACCTGGATTAACTCTTTCCAGGAATTAGAGTCCTGTGAGGCTTAATGTCCGGGGGACGGCCCACTAAGACACAAAGATTCGGGTTTGGGATAAGTTGCTTATTTCTCATTGGATCACATTATATTACATCTACAGAAAACCGTATTCTCTTAATTGTGCACATTCGCGCTTAGGTCATTTTCGAGTTTGAATGCATGATTTAACACGCATGCGGAAAGCAATAAACCATCCATAAAGCATTAAATAAATACAGAAAATAAACACGAAAAATAAAAATTACAAGGCTTCCAAAAATCGGGGGATGCAACCGCCCGCTAACCTATTAATTACATTTCCTCAAAAATATGTGCAATACCCGAAGTAGAAATAAAATCCTAAACATACATCTAACCTGCATCCACAAAGGTTAGCACGAGGATATCACATATGTTCGATTTGATTTTAGCGAGGCCCGTGTGGCCTAATTAAAACATCGATGGTTTAAAGTTGTTATTTTAAATACAAATAGTTTATTTTTATTTATACATATGTTGATCAATTTTTTTTAGTGAAAATGATCGCATGGTAAAAGGTGAGGTCTGTTATCCGGGAATAATTTCAATTCCCTTCATTGGGGTATTCTAACATAAAAATTAAAAAGAAATAAGAGATGAAGAAGAGAATTAAAACATTATTTACAATAATAAGGAATAAAAAGAATTCCTAGGTCCACAAATAAAGATCAGAAATAGATGAAGCAGAAGATGAACATGGAATTCATAGTTCTAGGTACTCAGAGGCTTACCCTTGCGGTATGAATCCATTTCGACGTATCCGTTTGATCCTCGGGAGCGTTCCTCGTTGGTTTTGGTTTAATTGTAGTTTAATTGGAAAAATAAGTGTTTATTTATCCCAATGATAATCAGACTCGGGTTCTAAATTTATTTTAGATCCGAGAATATCTGAGGATATTTGAAGAAAAATAGATGAAGAAATTTGATTTTAAGATGAAGAAGTTTGGAATTCAAAAGTGTTTTGGATCCAAGAAAATGTTAGAAGAAAAGAAAGTATTTGTCTGTGTTTTTCTATCTGAAAAAGAGAAACTTTCTTTGAAATTTCAAACCCCCTTCAATCCAAAAATGTCTGACTATTTATAAGGAAAAAACCCGAAAATCCAAAAAGGTAAGTTTTCTCGGCGAGGGGTCTCACCGGAGAAAATCTAGCGAGGCCCCTCGCCAAGACTTTAGCGAGGCATATGCCTCGCTAAGCTCTTTGGCGAGGCACATGCCTCGCCAAGGATTTTTGGCGAGGTTTGCCTCACCCACCTTTGGGGATGCAGGCCCCGGATTCAATTTTACGTGATGTTTTCTGATTTTTTATGTATTTTTAATTAATTTCTTAATTAAAGGATAAAAATTAAATAATTTTAAAATGTCCTTTTAAATTTAGAGATACGGAATACTCCTATCTGAAGATCGTCAGATGGTCGAAAAAAAGTGTGATTCGAGGATAAATATGCCAAAAAGTTATCATCATTGAAAGCGTGGGCTGGTACAAAATCCCGTGCTCACAGCTGCTCCTCGTGTGATAATTGCTGGTTGTATAACCAGTATTATCACACGAAAAGAGCGGAGGGATTGAGAATATACCTGACCGATAAGGTTGGTGACTTCTTGTTCTCAATTGATGATAACATAGGCCTCCTTTTCTGGCACTGTGTCTTCATAGGGTTATCCATTTCATTCTTCGGAATCCCTTCGGTACTTGGTACCCCTTGTGGGCGAGTCAATCGTTTCTTTCTGCGGCGTCCCTTTTGTAGCTGGCAACCGTTTCATTATTCGGTTGATAAATGAGGTTGTTTCTTTCTTCTACCATTGAGATAACCGTTTCATCCTTCGGTTATGTTTTGAATTTCCTTAATAGGACGTTGACTTGTTTACTGTAACAAATCATGGAAAAGTATAATGTTAATATATTTTGTGATGAATGTTTTAATTATTTGATTGAGTTTATGTAAAGCAAAAATTTTTGACCCTTCAATCAAAAATTAAAACATGATAAATAAATAAGTTTAATAAAAATTCGAGGATGTCCCGAGAATAGTTCTGTTGTAGGAGGCTTTTGTTGCAATGTTAACTTTAGGCTTGAGTGGGCCATCATCTTATTTGTAGGTTCCTCATGTGGAGGTGCAGGTTCTTGTTTACTAGGATGGTGTTGCCCCGGTTTGGCATCATTTTTTCCTGTAAATGTCATGATGTGAATGTAATGTATGCATGTTTTTATGCATGAACAATATTTATCATATGATGTATATTTGTTATAGGCATCGTGAACTTCATCCATTGAGTAGTCTTCTCTTTTGCTGGTGCATGGTTTCCCCTAGGGTTTGTCTTGTTGGGGATTCCATTGATGACTTCCTCAAAGCTACGACCATGGGTTCGTTGAATCACGTTTAAGTTCATAGCTTGGATCTGATTTGAGGAAAGTCTGGATGAATGTTAATCCCGCATTGTGTCGATGATGATTACTTGGAAGCCATTTTTCTTGAAGTGTTGAAGGTATATGATGCCTCGTACTGTTCCGATGAGGAGATGATGAATTTAATATTTCTTTGGTTTTAAGTTTTGCATAGATCGCCCTTGCGGGTTTTCAATCTATCGAACCTTGTCTTAATTTATACCTGGACCGCCCTTTCAGGTTTTCAATCCAGCAGACTTATTTTTTCTTTATTTTCTTTATTTTTTATTGTGCCAGATGTTTACTTAAGATATTCTACCATTAGCATGCAAGCAATCAAGATAAACATAGGCATAAAGATTCAGCAAAACTGATAATTCATTGATGAACTTAACATGGGTATAAATGTTTCAAATGATTTTACTCCTGCCATCAATTAACCCTTTCAGGTTTTGTAACTATTATGGTTCTCTCGATGTCCTAAGTTTTGCCTGAGCCGCCCTTTTCGGGTTTTCAACTCAACGGACTATTTTTTTCTGTTGTTTGAAAAGAAGCCCTAATTTTTGCTCAACTAACCGAGTGATAATTGACAGGCTAATTACAAATTTATTTTTTAGTTTGTACTGCTTTTTAGAGATTTATTTCTTTCACCTATGCGTGATAGCAATTGTGTAAGACTTGGTAGCTTTGGTAGATCAATCGTTGTCCATGTCCACGACTTCATTTATTGTCTCGTTCAGCATTTCTGATTGATTGGTTGGTGCTCGTGCCGCTTTGTTGGCTTGAGGTGTATGTGATGATGAGTCTTGATCATGGTGTTTCTTGCGATGATTGCCCCACAAATAGTAGCAAACCATGTGGAGGAACTGTTGATGTGTTCAATGGTCTGACTCTTTTTTATTTTTAGCATTGACTCTTGTTTGATTATCCCACGAATGATGGTCATTTGTGTATGGAGTTGTTGACGTGTTCAACGATCCGACTCCTTCTTTGTGGCATTACATCGGTTGTTTGGTCTTATGAATAGTGGTGATGGAGTTGTTGACTTGTTCAATGATCCGACTCCTTCTTTATGGCATTGCGTCAGTTGTTTGGTACTAACTTGCTTAGTCGACATTTTGGCCTTAATCTAGCTCCGATTCTTTTGATCTTTGCATGAGTCAGCGGACGTTTCATGCTTAGAGATCTTTCCATTGATATTTCGTCCTTGTATGATGAGGCGATTGCTATCACGTGTTGTCTAAGTACATGTATTTATCTCTCAATTTCTCTCAAGAGTCAAATCATTTGAATTTATTGTGGGGAATCCATTTATACCCCAATTAATTTCATAAAATGATGTGTCACGTGTGCTAAAAACATTATGTATATGTTTATGAGAATGTGTGATGTCATTATTAAAATATCAAGCAAATAAATAATGTTCAATTTATTCAAAAATTCAAAATGCCCCGTGGGCAAAGTAGCTAAATGCTAATTTATTACATAATCATTCATCACGGGTTAGTGCCCCCCCATAGGTGTCCATGGATTCAAAGTGCTCCATCCTCTCCTCCTTCTCAAACACTTCTTGATAGCTGGAGAAGATGTCTGATCCAAACTTGTTCTTGTATGATGGCAGTGCACCGTCTAGAAGCTTGGTTATCATCTCTGGTAGAGTTAAGCAAGCCCTAAGCCTGACCTGTGTGGCCATCCAGCATGCATAGTAGGACTTAAAGCTCTCGTCCTGCTCCTGCCTTATAGCCTCCAGATATTGCATTGTGGTTTCCATTTGAGAGTTGAAACCATAATACCCCAGCATAGCTTGAGCGAGGCTATTCCAATCGGTGGCTATGTCCAGCGAAAGGTGGATGTACCATTCGTTGATCGGGTGGATTAAGGTGACGATGAAGAGCTTAGCCATCATTTGATCGCTGATCCTTAGTGCTCTTATCACTTTTTGATAGTGCGTTAAGTGAGCATGTGGGTCGCCAGATCCTACTTACTTCTCAAACTGCGACATTGCGAAGTTTGGTGGCAAGCTGTCTTCATCCCCGATTCTTAGTTGTGCAAGGTATGTGTTCCTTAGGTGACCACTGTGAGTGGTCAAGAACTGTTACCATAGTTTCGCCATTCCTGGTTGTTGAAGGATGGCGTTCCCTGCGCTTGGATAAGAGCCATATTGCCCCTGGGGATATGCCGCAAAATGAGGCAGTTGAGGTTCCTGGAACTGTGAGCTAATCGACGTACTCCAGTTAAGAATATGTTGTTGGGTCATTCCTTGGTAGAAAGGCCCTGGTCCGAATGCTGGCTGCCCCATTTATCCCAAGAAGAATTGGGGAGGATTGGCAAAGTTATATCCTAGCTGCCCAATCTGAGTCTGGTTGAGCTGACTTTGTCCTGCCCTGAACTGATAAAAGGTAGTTGGGGGCACCATGTGTGAGGTGGGAGGTCCCCCTATTGGATGGGCGTTGTAACGGGTGACCTCTAGGCTGGACACTGCATTCTGAGCCCTCCCGACGTGTTGGCGAATAAGCATAGCTAGCTGTTCGCTATTGGCAAAGGTGTTCAAAGCAGTTGCAATCTCGGTGCTCACCGATGACTATTGAGAATTTTATCTCGTAAGGACATGGTAATCTTCCCTCGCGCCTTCTTCTTGTGGATTAACCATGACAGATGTGTGCTGAACCAAATCTGAGTCTGAACCTGAGTCTTCACTTAAGTCAGTGTGCGAAACCCCCTCCAGATTAGCCACAATTGGGGAAACACGGAACAGGCGGTGAGCAAGCCTCTTCCAAGCCCCCTTGCTACACGAGTAGAATATTAGACGTGCATGTAAGATTCGTGATATGATTCATGATGCGGGAAATGGACGAGATTTTTAATGTAATGGCTGCATTCACAAAGGGTTAGCATACCATGATGTGAAATAACATGTATGTCAATTCATTTGAAACAAATAAGTTAGTCGTTAGGCAAAAATGAAAACATGTGGGGAAGAAAATCCAACAACGGGGGTTGGATTTGAGATTTGTACAATGTCTGTGTGACATTGTAATGTGAGTGATGTACGTGAGGTGACTAAGTTACTTATATGGTAATAGGTCAATGGTTTGAGGTTTCATCCTATGACTAGGTCTCATGGAATGAGGAGGTCAAATTGTGACGTACCCTAATGAAATGAAGACAACTACTGTATGTGACCATCTAACGAATGATTTGGTTATTTTGCCCGATTAGGGCGGGGTTTTGGATACCTATGTGGTCATCACTATTTAAGGGTATGTGGTGATACGTGAATTATTGCCTCGTGTGGGCTAATGATTTGGGTATGAAGCGTATACCCTTGAAGATTTGGCACGGTAAGACTTTTGAAGTAAGTTCTCCTCGTCTGGGCTTAGGTTAGGACATCAACTGGGATATCCTTTAATGTGGGGAATATGGTTTTGAGGAGGTACTTTTCCCATTTGGGCTTTTGGTGTGTATAATTGCCCCGGAGGGCTGCGAGTTGGATGTTTGTTCGCCACTTTTCCACTGATAAGTTTAATAACTAATGGTTCCAAGAACTTGTTCGTGAGACTTGGCTACACACGTTTCGTAAGGCTTATCCTCAAATAATTGTGCCAAAAGCTTATTCACAAAAAATGTAGGTGTTGT
>CATIWQ010245737.1:0-14779 GCA_949673415.1 Euphorbia schlechtendalii | reverse complement strand
GTTTGGTTTTTGGTTCGGTTCGGTTTTTGAACCGAACCGAGTTTTGCTCACCCCTAGTTAAATGCATTTGTGTCATATATTTCTCTAAGTGTTAATTAACTTAATTTTTTATAACAAAAAACTAACTCAGCTTCACTGAGTCTATATCTTGTATACTATGTAATACTAGGCTGAACTAAAATTTTCTTATTCTAAGCCATAACTTAATTAATCACTTAGTAAACTGAGTTGTTTTCCCTTAAACAAACTCAAGTAAACTTGATTAATTAAGAGTCTACTTACACTCAATTAATTTCACTATCCTAGAAAGTTTGTTATTTCCAAAACGTTTTAAGTACTATAAAGTACTATTAACTTGGGTTCAACAATCTCCCCCATTTTGGAATATATAACAAACTAGGTAGTAGAAGAGATTAATTGAATAAATAGTTTAAAGATATAGGAAGACCAGATAGATTATATAAGACTCCCCCATGCTGAGTGAACTCCTCAATCAGTGTGGGCTCTCCCATACTATGTTGATTCTCTTCATTCAGCTTAGCTGCCCCATACTTAGAGGAATTTTTTGATTTGGGACTTTGTCTTACATTTTCTTTGAGGTTGGTCTTCACATTTATTTCTGCAAGAGTTAGTAATCAGAAATAGCATACATTCACAAAAATTAATGAAGTTAAGAAGCTCTTAACTTAGATAGATAAAACATGTAATTTCATTGACAAGAAAATTCTTAGTTAGTACACAAAATGTGTTCTGAACTAAGTGATTACAATCTAAGTTCTATCACAAGCTTGACTATTTAATCTGTAGCTATTTGCATGATTGAGAGGAAGGTTGACTTAAGCTTTTGGGATGATTGTTGTGATGGTGCGATGACTTGGTTGCTATTGATTGTGAGATTAAGGCCAATGGGGATGATGTTGAGGTTGCTTCGGCAGTGATGACTTGTTAGATTTAGCAGTTCTGAGAGCATCTTCAGCTACTTCTCCCCCTTTGATATATGTTCTTTCACAATTTGTTCAAGGAAGACATTAAAGGAGTCAAAGGTAGACTAAAAGTCTTCCTGCTTTCCAATGATCAACAAAGAAAACTCTTGCTCTAGCATATTCTTTCCCTTTGTAGTAAGAATGTCTTGGTTATTTAGCTTAGTGAAAAGCAAATGGTGGCACATGGAAAGATGCTCAATATGGTTGAAACCTTCGCAAGCAAACTATTGTAAGCACTGCAACTGAGCTCTTAAATCTGAGGTAGATAATGTGATCTTCAGCTTAGCTTCCACATCAAGGATTCTTGGGCATATTTATGACATAGATATGGTAATGAAGTCAATATCCCTTGCATCATGAATTCCAATTGACACCAGTTGATCCAAAATCTTCTACATATCATTAAGATGACCCTTAATAACATTAAGCTTTTTATGCGTTGAGAGACCATTTTTCAGGTCTAGGGACTCAGCTGGTTTAGGGGAGAGTTTGCCAATAGCTTCAAAAATTGCCTTTTGTGCCTTCTTGATAGAGTCATCTGTATTTTTATTGATTTCTTTGCAAATAGAGTCGAACTTAAGGGCATCTATTCTCATCACATGCTTGTTAGCTTTCTTGGTAACTTCATCTACAGTTTTAATCACTCGATCAATTTTATTATCATCATTCACCATCAGCCTGAACATGCTCTTCATTAGTGTTGCCATGCTATGAGGGATGTCCTTGGTGACTTTGACTTCTTTCAGCACATTGTCAATCTTCTTATCCATGCTCCTTTTTATTTTTACTTGTTCTTCTCCAAACTTATCAAATTGTGTAGTTTGAGTTACCAAGGAGGCATTCAAGCTACTTAGCTACTTACCAACAGCATCAATACTACCCTTTATCATTCCTGCTACCGTGTTAGTGAGAGTAATAGACATGGGTATAGAATTGATAGTTGTGCTGAGTTGAGCTACAGATTCGGATAATCCGTTGAGGATCAAAGCCATCTTATCCACTAGGCTTTTGGTGCTTTCCTTCGCCAAGTGGTTGCTAATCGCAAACAATCTTCCTTGAATCTTTTCAAACTCCTCGAAGTAGACTGATTCAGAGGGAATACTTGAATGCTCATTGAAGTCTTACAGCTTAGCCTTTGCTTTCATAGACTAGTCCGTCAATTCTTGAGTTAGTAGCACTTAGCTAACAGCTCCCTCCAACTCGGTGTCAGTTTTGAGAGTTTGGAATTTCTTCCTTGCTAACTCTCTAATATGAGACAAGATGGATGAATTATTCAAATCCTCTTGGATTGGCTTGCAATTGGAGGTATGTACTTCACTAGTTGTAAAATTTGCCGTAATACCTTCCTCGCTTGCTTTTCCATGCTAAGCGAAGTTTTTAGAATTTGGAACTACCCTAATTAGAGGGATTAGAGGTTTAGTGGATAGTTGTGAAGAAAGGGTAGGTTCAGAGGTAGCTTGTACATTTGTAGAAAGGGTTGTTTTATATTTTTCAAGGGAAGGAATGATTGTAGTTTGAGGAGGTAAAGGAGAAGATCAGAAAGAATCTTGAGTCTGCTTATGAGAAGAAGGAGTATAAGATGGGGAATTTAGAGTATTTGGTATGTGAGAAGGAGAGTTTATAATAGAAGAAGGAATATGATAATTTACAAGTGAAGAGGGTTTAGGTTTTATAGAATAAATAGGGGAAGGATTTAAGAGTTCTTGTGAGTTAGCTGATTGATGCTAGGATGGGTCAGATTCAGGTACTTCAGACTGAGTTGGAAGTGACTCAGAATGAGTGAAAGAGGGGGTTGGGATGCTGGAATCTGGATGAGCAGATTCTTCATCATTAAGAATTTTGATGGTTTCTCCAGTATCCTTATCACTACTCACTCCTTGAATATTTTTCTTCAATGGATGATTGGAGGCATTATCATTGGTGTCCTTGCTATCTTCCTCAAAGTTCATCATAAACCCATCTTCATCCACCTTTAAGATGTCCTTAGGAAAGAGTGTTAGTGTTACCTTGGCCTTCCTCCTCACATCTTGGGCCTTAGTGTACCCCGTGTGGACCTGGTTGTGGAGGAATTTACTAAAATGGAGCATTATTAGCGTCTTCTTCAATGGGATCACTGTCTCCCCAGGTCCATCAACAAAAGGTGAGATATCCATTGGCACAACCTTCATCAAAGTAGTGATTAAATAGTCATAATGGTAGACTATAGTATCTTTGGTCAGATGATGAAGAATCATCACTAGCCAGTTTCATTGCTTACCTTCTATAATATGGTACACCAAACACCTCTCAAAATAATTACAACTAGAGAGGGAGCCGTCTTGGGCAGAAGCATCTTCACAATGAGCTCATGGCAAGATCTTACTCCCTAGCTCATTCTAGAGGCTGAAATCTCATCAGATCCATAATCAGCTGGTAGTATCCAATCCTCAGGGACTACCACAACTTCCTCATCACCATTCCTCCTCAACATAGTGCCCTTGCATGAAATGTTGAGAAGACTTCTCAGCAGCCTAGAGTAGACAAGGTGGGAGTTTACATCAATCTTCACTATGAGCAAATCATTGAACCCTTAAATGTAATACAGGTTCTCATAGAAACTTCTAACTAAGCCAATGATGGCTGGGCCTTCCAATTGTAGAAATTGACTGAGGTTTTGCTATTTGATGACTTTGTGGAGAATCTTGTTCTTCAATAAGCCCTCATACTCCATTTCATATACTAGGCCAAAGTAATGGTTTGATCCCCATTTAACCTTGGTAAAGATGTTCTAGAAGGGAAAATAATTTTCTCCTACTTTCCTTCTATGTTCACATAAATACTCCTTTTAGAATTGCCTTGAAGGATGAAGGTTCTCTTGGTGATCTCCATTTCAATTGAGAGAGAACTTGAGAGTAGAGAGAAAATTAGGGTTCTTTGCAGTTTGATTAATTGAAATCTCAGAATTGCAAGTAACTTCTCTCCATCAAACTTTAACTTTTATAGACCTCTTCAACTTGTAGTGATACATAGCTCTCTCAAGATAGAGGATTAAAATGATGATGAGATTAACAGAGATTTAACCAACTTAGTGAAATGGTAAGTTTTGATTTCAAACGATTCCAATTCAAAAGTGACCATTGGATAAAGTAGTTTTTGAGTTTTGACCATAAAACTGAATCCCACAGCGTTACTATAAAATATAGACGGTGTTAAATAAATGATATCTTGTTCGACGGAGTTAAGAGTTGATCTTCAACACTTTGCCAAATTTCTTCATATGGGGTTTGCCATTCCAATAAGCTACCTTAGAATGTTGAACTACTCATTGGCCAATGGTTTGGTGAATATGTTAGCTAGTTATTCCTCAAAAGGAACATACTCCAGTTTGACATCTCCCCTTAGCACATGGTCCCTTATGAAGTGATGTTGAATATTGATATGCTTCATCCTGCCATGTTGAACTAGATTCTTGGATAGGTTAATTGCACTTTTGTTATCACACATAACTTCAAGCATTTTGACTTTATAACATAATCCTCTAATTGTTGATTAATCCATAGCAGTTATACTGTACTCAACTTCAGTTGTACTTAGTGCAACAAATGTTTGCTTCTTATTATACCATGAGACAAGGTATTCTCCAAGGAAATGGCATCCTCATGTGGTGCTTTTCCTATTGAGCTTTTCTCTGCCATAGTTAGCATCTGTGAATCCTCTAGGAGTGAAATTTGAGCTATTTGGATACCATAGACCTACATCAAGTGAACCTTGCAAATACCAGAAAATTCTCTTAATAGTTGCTAAGTGAGATTCTCTTGGGTCAGCTTGATAACATACACAATAGCACACATCATATTGAATATCTGGCCTACTAGTAGTTAAATAAAGAAGAGAGCCAATAATACCTCTATAGAACTTGCTATCTACCTACTTACCTACTACATCCTTACTTAATATAGTATAAGTGCCATGGGAGTGGACATTAGCTTCGAATGCTCCATATCAAACTTCTTCAAGACTTCTTCAGCATACTTTACTTGCCTAATGAAGATTCCATCTTCACTCTGCTTGATTTGAAGTTCAAGAAAGAAGTTAAGTTCTCCCATCATAGACATTTCAAATTTACTTTGCATTTACTTGCTAAACTCCTTGCAACGCTTCTCATCAGTTGCTCTAAAAATGATGTCATCCACATAGATTTAGACTAGCAATGCATCATCTTTTCTTTGTTAGATAAACTGAGTCATATTTGTTTTTCCTCTTTCATAGCCTTTGTTGATAAGGAAATTTATCAGCCTCTCATACCAAGCTTTTGGAGCTTGCTTTAATCCGTAGAAAGCTTTCTTTAGTTTGAAGACATGCTAAGGATTCTTCGGATCTTCAAAGCCTAGAGGCTGGCAAACATAGACTTCTTTTGGGATGAATCCATTCAGGATTGCACTTTTGATATCCATTTGACACAATTTGAAGTTCATATGGGATGCAAAAGCACACAGGATTCGAATTACTTTAAGCTGGGCTATAGGAGCATAAGTCTCATCATAATCGATGCCTTCTTACTAATTATAGCCTTGAGCAACAAGCTTAACCTTCTTCTTGACAACAACACCATCTTCATCAAGCTTGTTCCTAAAAACCCATTTGGTGCCAATGATTGATTTTCCTTTGGGCTTTGGAACTAGATCCCAAATATCATTGCGATTGAACTGATCCAGCTCCTCTTGCATTGCGATTATCGAATAATAATCTCCTTTTGCATCTTTAAACTTCTTGGATTTTATCAATGAGATGAAAGTTGGATGGCTCATCATTTGCTGAGCTGAACTCGCGTCATCATGGGATTATGAACATCATCAACAATGCTTTCAAGTGGGTGATTGTGATGAGTTCTAATCTCTCTTGGCAGACTCGAATCTACGATTGAAGGTTCTGCATTTGGTTGTTGAGGCTGAGTTTTATCTTTTCCTTCGATGAAATTGATAGAAAGATCTTTATCTTCTTTGACTTCCTCAGCTTCAAGTTCTTATGCTGGGTTGGGCAGCATGCTGAGTGGATTTTCTTGTTGAGTTACTCCTTCATCTTCATCATATGGATGCTTATCTACATTGTTAATTTCATCAAAATCTACATGCATTGACTCCTCTAATAGGCTGGTTCTCATGACATATATTCTATATGCCCTACCGTTAGTTGAGTATCCTAGAAAGAGACCTTCATCAGCCTTTAGATCAAACTTACGTAGCTGCTCTTTGGTTTTAAGAATAAAGCACTTACAGCCTAATGATCTAAGATGACCAATATTAGGCTTGCGCTCTCGCCAAAGCTCATAGTGTGTCTTCTCAAGAATTGGGAGAATTAAAACCTGATTCAAGATATAGCAGGATGTGTTAACAGCTTCTCCCGAAAAGCACTTTGGTAGATTTTTATCACTCAATATGGATTGAGCCATCTCAACTTAGGTTATGTTCTTCCTTTTCATAACCCCATTTTGTTGAGGAGTATAAGGAGGAAAAAAGTTGCGTTCAATACCATGTGTTGAACAAAACTCTTCGAAATGGAAGTTCTTGAATTAATGTCCATGATCACTATGAATTCTATTGATTTTAGTTTCTATTTTGTTCATTATTCGACTACTGAGTTCGATAAAAGATTCAAAAAAATTTTCTTTGCTACTTAACAAGACTACCCATGCTCATAGGCTGAAGTGGGCCGAATAGATCCAGGTGGAGGAGCCTCAACTGTTGGTAAGTGTATGATTATTATACACTAAACACTATAGTTTAAGTCATTTTTATACTTATTATAAAAGATTTCACATGGTATGTAGTTGTTTTTGGTACAAATGCAGATACTAGGTGAATCTTGAGAGTAAAATGATCTATAGTGGAATTCTACGTAAAAAGAGTAAAAAAGGTGCGAGAAGATGCATGGATTTGGCTTAAAATCGAAGCTGTCAAAAATCTGTGAAGTTACAAGAAGAATTGTAAAGAAAAACATAATTCATGGTCTTGACAACAATTCAAGGTCGTGACTTGATACACTTCAGAAGCAGAAAATTATCAAACAAAGATTCACGATCGCGACTTGTATGTTGCGGTCGTGACTTGGATGTTTTATTGGTCAAATCTTCTTAACTACCAACCGCCAAATAAGATTGATCAACCGCCATCAACTACCAATGAAAGGACACTTATTAGAAGTCAACCAATCATGAATAGATACCTATCCATTGTGGATAAGATTAAAGCTTCTCAAACAATCACAATGAAGTGATGCAATCTTTCGCAAATGGACACAACTCTTCGTTTGGATAGACGCAACCCTTTGAACTCTATAAATAGGGCTGCAAATTTTACAAATTTTGTGCATAATGTAGCATTGGAATTAGAAAAGTGAGAGATATAGTGTGTGTTGATAGAGAGCGAAATTATTTAGTTTTCGCTACATTCACAAGTGTTAGCGAGAAATGTTTAAGTGATTCGAATCCTTGTTTTGATCACTAGATTTATCTACATATTCGAGTGATTGTTGTATAAGTGTACTTGCAAATCACTTATCAATTATGACCAATTAGAGACCTTAAACCTCTATAAATAGGTCCAAGTTTAACCCTAGCCACCACATCCTTTCAAAAGCTTACAAATCTCTGAAATTCTTCATCTTCAACCTTCTACATTCAAAACCTTTTCAACCCTTTACTTCAAACCAATATGACTCGTGTCAAGAAATCAGTAAATTGAAGAGAAACCCAATCATACCAAGAAGAGTATGATTGTCCTTTCCCTTTAAGGACAAGAGAAGAAAGCAAACGCTTTCAAAAGCTCAACAACTTGGATATCACTGGGATGATATTCCTAGATTTGGTCTTCTTGGAAACTTTGAATCTCCGTGAAGAAATGGAGATATACCTATCAGCTCTTGGTCTTACAAGATTTGTGAATTTGCATTTTTCGCAAAATCGAGATTGGATTCTCGAATGTCTAGTGACATTCGACTATGAAGATTTAAGTAAAAGGGTGATTCAATTTTGTAATCAAGGACAACAATACAACATCACAAGAGAGATGATGGGTGATAGGTTCTGTTTTGAGATTATCAATTCATCAAGCATGATGGATTCTTTTCAACCAAATCGAGTTTGGGCAGAATTATCGGGTAAGAGAGTCTTCGATCCCAAAAACTCTCCTAACAAACTTATTAAGGATGAATGCATTCTTCTTCTCCACAAATACCTTTCCACTTTGGTATTTTGTCAAGAAGAGAATACAAACGTCCAAAAGAAAGACTTGTTTGTTCTTTCTTATGCTTTGATGAAACAAAAATCAGAATTTGTGGATATCATATGGGATATTGTTCGCCACTTTTCTACTGATAAGTTTAATAGTTTGTTCACAAGATTCGACTATATATCAATGGTGCCAAAAACTTGTTCATGTAAAGTATAGGTGTTGTCAGTACCTCTTATCAAATAGAAAAATGATGATAACTGCAAGTATACAGTTGTGATGTAGTTTTAAAAGACATCAATCCCACAGGGAAAGACTAGTTTTAAAGATCAAATAGGGAAGTAGAATAAAAAGAAAAAAAATAAAATAATGTAAAGTTTAGGAAAGGAGGATTGGAATGATGGATGAATAGATAAATGTATGTAAGGTTAGAATAGATAAAAAGTATATAGATTTTCCCTATGAACAAGTATAGCAAAGAAAATATGCAAAATCATCGAAGTTATTATGTTCACTAGATTAATTTAACAGACTCGGTTCTAGACACTCAGATATTCAATTATTCACCGCAGAGCAACACATGAAATAACTTTTCTAAATCTAGTGCAAACGAATTAAGACAATTATATAAACCTGGACAAAGTCAATACTATGCTTAGTATGGGTCGCTCTCACATAGCCATATTTAGCAAGTTACAATTCCAAAAATGTTGGCTCAATAAATAGCGCTATATCACAGATCCAGTGATTATACATGATATGGTTAACCCCAAAACTTTTCTTAAAATTAACTCCAACGCCTATAACTTGATTAATATAAGAGACTTAACACGAAATACACATTATGACACATAGACATATCATAAAATTTGAAATAGAAAGTATAAGCAGAAAGTAAAGCAAAGTTGTAAGGTATGCAAGTGAAAGCTAAAGTTGATAAAACCGTATGCACTCTATAATGGGAGTCGTCAATTCCCGTAATTCCTACGTCTACTTTGAATTCGGTCTCGGCCCGTACAGAACCTCTGTTGGGATGCTATTCTTTGTGAAATCGAACAAACGAATGTTGAAGAATGAAAACTTTTATTGATAAGTGATTTGCAATTACACTCATACAACAAACGCTCGAATATGTAGAGAAATCTAGTGATCAAATAAGAATTCGAATCACTTATACATTTTCTTGCTAACGCTTATGAACGTAGCGAAATCTAGACATTTTTACTCTCTATCTATGCATAGGCATGCACTATAACACACACATAATCACTCACAATCCATGCCCACGAAATTGGTAAGTTTGGAGCCCTATTTATAGAGTATGAAGGGTTGTATCTATCCAAACGAAGGGTTGTGTCCATTGGTGAATGATTGCATCTCTTCATCATGATTGGTTGAGAAGCTTTGATATAATCCACAATGGATAAGCACCTTTTCATGATTGGTTGACTCTTGATAGGTGTCTGTTCGTTGGTAGTTGATGGCGATTGATCATGCTTATCTGGCGGTTGTTAGTTAAGAAGATAATACCAGAAAACCGTCCAATTCGTGACCCCGATACACATGTCGAGACCGTGAATCTTTGATTGGCAGACTTCTTTTTCTGAAGTAAACAAGTCGCGACCGCGAATAATTATCACGACCGTGAATTGAGTTTTACTCAGAAATCTTCTTGTAATTTCATCGATCTTTGACAGCTTCGATCCCTAACCCAAATCTTTAAGTTCCACACATCTTTTTGTACCTTTTTCACTCTTTTTTCATAAAATTCCACTTTAGATCATTTTACTCCCAAGATTTACCTAGTATTTGCATTTGCATAAAAAAAACAACTACATACCACGTGAAATCTTTTATATGAAGTATAAAAATGACTAAAACTATAGTGTTTAATGTATAAAATTAATGTGATAATAAGTGCAATTACACACTTATCACTTACTTTTATATTTTCTTCTCTCAAGTATAGTATAAAGTATAAAGGACAAAAGGAGCACACTTTGGAAAATTTGATCTCAAGGCATTTTTAGGTAACCTAGGATGCTAAAACACTCTCAGTGGTTGCATTTTATGCTCCATACCACTCTCCCATTTTTTTAGTGGTTGCATTTTATGTTCTATACCACTTTCTCTCATTTTTTTTTCTTTTAAGCATATGTTTTTCAAGTTTAGATTTGTACTTTCCACCCATTTTTCATGCTATGATACTTTTTTCTTTTTTCACTCATTTAATGGTTGTAGTTTCTGCTCCGTACCATTCCTCACCTTTTGCATAGCTCATTGGTTATCCTCTCTTTCTTTTGATTTTTTCTCTCAATACTCTCATCCTTTATTGATCACTTCCAAGTATTATGGCTATAGTTTCCTTACACTTCAAACCCACTTAATACTTATAGGATGTATTCAAGAATTTGCATATAAAACTTATTATAAGAACACTACTAGATATTACTCGACTTAAAACTTATCGGCAGCATTAAACTAAAACTATATAACTTATACTAATTAGTGTTGCATTGAAATATATATCAAAACTTACTTGGAATGTTGCTTTTGAATGTTACTCACAACTCATCCTTACCAAATGCTAAATGTTATGCCAAAACGCTCACACTCTCAACGTGTGGTCATACATAAAACATTTTGTTTGAAATATGCACTAACATCAAACTTGAAATGCCTAACACTCACAATAACCTTAGAACATATGTTAGTATAGTATAGGTATGGATAATGTGTAAATAACACTAAACCTAGAAAAATTTTCAAATTCTACAAATTTTTTAATTTATTTGATTTTTTTGGATTTTTGGGATTTTACAATTGCCCCCCCCACACTGAAGAACACAATGTCCTCATTGTGAGTGACTTTTGAAAATCTAAAGACTAAAAATAAATAACTCGTCTAAAAATTTGAAAAAGAAAAGTAAATAAAGAAAAGAAAAGAGTAAACCCATCTATTGAGAAGGTGAATCCAGAGGACTAAGAGTAAATTGACAATTTTGTTTTCTAAAGAATGATAGTAATTTTCGAAGCATCGATTTATTACTCTTCTTTAGAATCTTCATGTCCTTCTTCATTACTCCAACTTCCACTTGGTAATTGTCTAATTTTTGTTGCCTACTCGCCTTCCAATCTTCCAGAGCTTCGTCTTCTTCTTTTTCATCTTCTTCTTCAATCATCGAAGCCTTGCCAAGACTACGTCTAGCAGTTGGATCAGATGGGCCAACGAAAGAATCTTCACGAGTCGAGATTAACTTCTTGGTGTAGTTGGAGTAGGAGTCGAAAGAATAGACACCATCATTCTCTTGAAGAAGTTCAGTATTCTTCAAGTAATTCCCATCCATATAACTAAAATACTCACCCAGTTGTTGGACATAGGGGAGTTCGTTTTGCACACCCAAGATGATAGCGGTGATAATTTCAGCCATCCCAATCTTGTTTCTTAAGCTTGTAAAATTCTTCTTCATCATATCCCATATTATATCCACAAATTCTGCTTTTTATTTATTCATTGCGCAAGAAAGAACAAACAAATGTCTCTTTTGGACTTTGGTGTTTTCTACTCGACAAAATACCAAAGTGGAAAGGTATTTATGTAGTAGAAGAATACACTCATCTTTAATAAGTTTATTTTGGGAATTTTTGGGGTAAAAGGTTCTCTTACCTTTTAAATCTACCCAAACTCGATTTTCTTGAAAAGAATATGTCATGCTCGATGAATTTTCAATTTCGAATCCAAACCAATTTCCCATCATATCTCTTGTGACGGTGTAATGTCTACCTTGGTTACGAAATAGAATCATCCTCTTCCTTTTATCTTCAAAATCAAATGTCACTAGACATTCTAAATTCCAATCCCTATTTTATGGAAATTGCATTCCCACAAATGTGCTCAAGCCAAGATCAGCAAGATACATCCCCATTTGTTCATGGAGGCCTAAAGTCTCCAAGAAAATCAAATCAAGAAAAATCATCCCGTTAATTTCCAACTTATTCAAAACTTGGAATCTCTTCCCTTCTTCATGTGATCGAATGGGAAAAGGACAATCATACTCTTGTTGATAATTCAGGAATTCTCTTCTATTTGCGGGTACCTTAACACGAGACATATTGGTTTTGAAGTAAAGGCAGAACTTCCAGGTTATGATTTGTAAAAAGAGAAAGAAAGGAGGTAGTAGTCCTTCTTCCTCTGAGTTTTAAAATTTAAAAACACTCTAAAACACTAATCTTTTGAATACTTTTGTAAAAAAAATCTTTTTCTACTTTGGTTTTCTGGTTTCTCCCTTCTAGAAATGAGCTCTCCTTTTTCCTAAGCTCCCTTCTTTGCTACAATTCAGCTCTCTTAAAGAGAGAGCTCCATTCAATCCAAAATCCCACTTGCTTAGTGGTTAAGCCACTTGCTTTTATCCTTTTTGATTTATTTTCCTCCACCCACTAGTGGCCATGTGGGTTGGCATTATGTTGACAGCTTGTTAGGTGGAGAAAATCCGGGATTATGTGGTGGAGATGGGTCTTTTTTACTACATAATGCAAAAATGGCTTTTTTGGTCTACCTGTAAAGTTGATATTTTTAACGATATCAGTGATATCGTTAACGATATCAGTGATATCGCTAACGATATCACCAATATTGTTAACGATATTAACCATATCGTTAACGATATTGGTAACGATATGGTATATACAAGCATGCTTTTTTCTTTATTTGGGTTTTTTTAAGAGAAAAGAGGTCTAAAGAAATAAGGCGGATGATTCCCAAATGATTTCAAGACCCTGCAAAATGTGAAAAAATAGCAAGGGAAAAATTACAACTTCATCATTGAACTCGTGAGTCGAAAGTAAAAATCCCATGTTCATAGGCTGTACCTTGTGGGATCACTGCTGATATGAGATCAGTATGGTCCCACGATTGAAAGAGCAGCGGGATTTAGTGACAATACCTGCCTGGTCGCGGTTGGCACTCTTTGGGGATGATGGCTGGAAGTTTTCATCTTGGTGCGGCGTCTTTCAGGTATTAGTCTCTTGATGCCCCTTGCGAATTGCCCATTTGGCAATGATTACCCTTGCAGGTTGACCTTCAGCTAGTCGAACCGTTAGAACCATTGGGGAAAGAACGTGTACTATGCGCCTCCGTTCTTCTGGATGAGGATCCTGTGTATAGGCTATAGCAAGCCCATTGACAACGTGGACCGTAGAGAGTCCACTGATTGAAAAAAGTCAAGAAAAGATGTGAACTATTGAAAGTTCATTGATTGTAGAAAGTCAGGAGATTACGAACTGTAGAAAGTTCATTTAACTGTAAAAATTCAGAACATTATGAATTGTAGAAAGTTTGTTGACTGTAAAAAGTCAGTGAGTTGTGAACTGTAGAGAGTTCACCGATTGTAGAAAGTCAGAAGGAAAGAGGACTGTAGAAAGTCCATTGACTATAAAAAGTCTAAAAAGGAATGTGGACTGTAGAAAGTCCATTGATTGTAACAAGTCTGAAAAAGATTTGGATTGTAGAAAGTTCGTTGACTGTAAAAAGTCTGAAAAAGATTTGGACTGTAGAAAGTTTGTTGACTGTAAGAAGTCTAAAAAGGAATGAGGACTGTAGAAAGTCAGTTGATTGTAAAAAGTCTGAATAGACTGTAGAAAGTCCCAGAGGGTACGCGGACTGTAGAAAGTCTACGGTAGATACCCCTTATGAGTTGACCGTGAGTTGACTGTGACCCTTGAAACTGCTAGGGAAAGGATGAAAGTTGTGTGCTCTATGCCTTTGATGAAATGTCGACTGTGGTAAGTCTTAGTCGAAATCCGTTGTGGGATGGTTGACCATTACGGTCTGAATTGTATGCCCCTCGTGAATTGACCTCTGGGTTGATTGTGACCCTCGAAACTGCTGGGGAAAGGATGAAAGTAGTGTGCTTCATGCCTTTGATGATACGTTGACTATGGTAAGTCTTCATCGAAATCTGCTGTAGGATGGTTGACCGTTGTAGTCTGAATTGTATGCCCCTTGTGAGTTGACCATGGGTTGAGTGTGACCTTCGGAACTGCTGGGGAAAGGATCAAAGCCATACGCTCCATGCCTTTGGTGATACGTTGATTGTAATAAGTCTTCATCAAAATCCGTTGTGGGGTGGTTGAACGTTGCGGTCTGAATTGTATGCCCCTTGTGAGTTAACCATGGGTTGATTGTGACCCTTGGAACTGCTGGGGAAAGGATGAAAGCCGTGTGCTCCATGCCTTTGATGATATGTTGACTGCTATAAGTCTTCATTAAAATCCGCTATGGGATGGTTGACTGTTGTGGTCTGAATTGTATGCCCCTTGTGCGGTGAAGGGGTAACTGCAAGAATGAGGAATCTTATTAGTAGATACTCATGGCATATGTTTTAATTCCTTGATTGAGATTGCTGAGCGCAAAAATTTTTGCCCCTTCAATCAAGAATTAAAACATGAGGGTTCTAAGAAATTTTTCTTTAGGCCCATGATAAACATGGAAATTTGAGTTTGAGATTTCGGGGATATCCCGATGGTCGCTCTGTTGTTTTGGGAGGCTTTTGTGATGTTGTAATGCTGCTTGAAAGAGGCCTAGGTAGGCTT
>CATIWQ010245690.1:0-10434 GCA_949673415.1 Euphorbia schlechtendalii | reverse complement strand
CTTGGTTTTTGTATAAATACTTGAACACAGTCCAATGAATAATTAATTATATGATACCTATTTATATATTATGTTTAACAATTATTTTATTTTTAAATTTTAACTCCTTGAACTTTTTTAACTCAAATACAATGACTGATAATAAAATATTAAAGTGTGTACAGGATTGAGATTTGGTTGATGATTTTTATAAAAAGCCTGAACAAACCCAAATCGAGCCCGCCCAAGTCCGTATGATGAACATGTCTAGTTTAAATTATAAATCATGGTTTTAGCCCTAGGTCATTTGTTGACCCTTTGAATATAGAAGGTCATGGATTTAAGTAGACATGTTCATGAACTTGGATACCCTAACCCTAACCCTAACCCTAACCCTAATTGACAAACAAGTATAGATATAGGTTCAACTAAATTAATTTGTTTTCCAATCATATTTTCCTAAAACATATTAAAATACTAATATTTTTATAATTTTTTATTACACGTGATAAAAGTTATAATACACTGATAACTCACATTAATTAAAATTTTTTATTTTAAAGTTCAGGCTTTAAATACAGTATATTAACCAAAATAATGTTGTGATGAGAAATGTAACAAATTTTGTATTAAACAAAATTTAGTTAGAGCAGATGACATATTATTTCACATTTTACATTATTTTATAATAGATATTATATATTCCCAAATATAATAGATAAACGTCTGGCTACAAGAATTTATTGTAAATTATTCTACCATGCACCTGTACTCATCTATTCTTTATGCTCCTAAATAATAACTATTAGATTAAATTACTCACTTTCTAGCAAACAGTGCACATCATTTAAACACAAAGAAATTTATATTTATTATTACATATTACACCCACTAAAATTGTCATTTTTATTCTTTTATTATATTATGACATAAAAAATAGTCATAACTACATTATATACAATGACGTTTAAAAATCATAACTAATTATCATAATAGTGACAAATACTATCTAGCGTTATAAAAATACATTGCATTACATGACAAAAACAGAATAACGTTGCTGTAAAATATATTATATGATAAAATTAAATTTGTCACATAATTATTTCTCGAAAAATGATGATTTTAAACATCATTAAAATATAAATTTTTATCATGACGATAGTGTCGTCACTGTCATTTTTATTTTTATCAAATTGTGATATAAAAAATAGTCAAAACTACATTATATACAATGATGTTTTTAAAGTCATACTCCCTCCATTCCTATTTAAATGGCTTTTTAGATTTTTGCCTTAGAATTAAGAATTGATATAAAAAGACTAAATTAACCCTTTATATTTATTACATTGACTAATTAAGTAATAATGAGTTATCTCCTATTTAACCATATTTCCTTATATTTGGTATCTACAGAATTTCATTCCATCTTAATTATGGGATTATATTGGAATTTTATTGTTATTAATTATTAGAGATGAAATAAATCCCTTGAAGATGGAAAAATTAATTTATTGTCATTAATATAGATAGATTTGAAAGAGAGATAATATAAATTCCTTAAATAAAGAGAATAAATTGATTGTTATTAATAAGAGTAGAATTGGAAGAAAGAGAGAAAAATCAACAAATGACAATTATTTTGGGAAGAGATAAAAATGTTAAAAAAAACATTTAAATTGGGACAGAGGGAGTAACTAATTATCAAAATAGTGACAAATACTTAGATAGCTTCATAAAAATAATTGCATTAAATGACAAAAACTTAATAATGTCACTGTAAAATATATTATATGACAAAATTGAATATGTCACATTATTGTTCTCCAAAGATGACGATTTGAAATGTCATAATAATAATTTTTTTTATCATGACGATAGTGTTGTCATTGTCTTTTTTATTTTTATTAAATCGTGACGTAAAAGATAATCATAACTACATTACATACAATGGTGTTTTAAAATCATAACTAATTATTAAAATATTGACAAATACTATACATTGCATTACATGACAAAAACTTAATAACATCGCTATAAAATATATTATACGAAAAAATTAAAGTTGTCACATTATTATTTCTCTAAAGATGATTTGTAGCTTTATAATAATAATTTTTTATCATAACAATAGTGTTGTCACTATCTTTCTTATTTTTATCAAATTGTGACATAAAAAATAGTCATAACTACATTATATACAATGCCATTTTAAAATCATAACTAATTATCAAAATGGTGACAAATATTATATAGCGTCATAAAAAACATGCATTACATGACAAAAACTTAATAACATCACTATAAAATATATTATATGACAAAATTAAATTTGCCACATTACTGTTTCTCCAAAATTGATGATTTGAAATGTTATAAAAGAATAATTTTTTTATCATGACTATAATGTTGTCACAAATTAACTTCACCTTGTCATAATAAGTATTTCCCTCCAAAATTGTTCTATAACTTTTTTCCTTCAAAATTAAAAGAGACGTTTTTCTTTTATCATCACATAATTATACAATTAGTGACAATATTTTATATTGATAGAGAAAAAACTTTAATTTGTCATTAAAACAAACAATCATGATGATTTTTATTATTTGTCACAATAACGCTACATAATATGACGAAATTATGTGCGTGACGAATAAAGCCGTCATGAAATGCATAATTTCTTGTAGTACTAGAACATCTAACTTTAGTTTAAAAAAATAATAAAAGGACGAAAATAAGCCATTGTCATCTTCAATCCTTGAACTGTTGCGGACTGGCCCGACCCACAACAATTCCATCATTTTTGTATTACTTTGCTTTACAAGTTGCATACCACCAACAACCTCCTTACTCCCTACTCATTAGTGGTCTCATGGGCCTGATGTCCCTTCTTCAAGACATTTGGAGCCGAGTCAGGGCCATTCTCCGTCAAAGCCGAGGTTGTCCTCAAATCCGCCACCTTTAACCTCAACCATCTATCCGCTTTCCTTTGGTTGGAAGCATTGAAAGTCACTCGTAGTCATTAGGGTGGATCAAACTTCAGTTCTCTCTTACCTGCTATAGAATTTGTCAGCACAGCCAATAATGCCACGAAAGAAACAAAAGTTTGGTAGTTGTTCAAACTTAAATAGAATACAATTTCGTTCTTCCCCAACCTTCTTAATTCTCATCTTCTTCTTCTTCAACGGTTGCCTGATATCCACGTTAACCCGAATTTGCAAATATTCCTTCCATTTCCCATCAAATGAATTAAGATCAGATTTGATATAATTGCTAATATGGTTGCCAATATAACATGCCCTTTTCTTTGTTCAAAAGCACCCAGGTAAGTCGAAGACACGGACCCAAAACTCAGCCATATGCATAGGAATAGGTGTTGGAGATTTTCTTGTGTCGAGACGATTGAAAACTATAAGTTGTTGCTCGTAAGACTATGGTCCTATTAGAGGAAATGGGGGTTTCGACATATGAAATAACAAAGAAACAAATGCTCTAATTATAAAAACTTTTACTCTTTATTCTCTTTCTTTTTATTTTTTTGTTTGATACTTCAAATATGAAAAACTTTTACATGTAAAACTATAAATACAAATATTTAATTTATTTCACAAACTGAAACTCATTCATTTGTGTCTAACTCTTTTCTCTTAATTGACTTTAATCCTTCAGTTCATTATCTTCTCTTCAATAACTTTTCATTTCTTTTAATTAATATTAAGTTTAATAACTTAACACTCCCCCTTAAACTTATTTTTCCATAACACCCAATAATGTTCGTAGCTGATTAAACACGTCACCTTTGAGCAGCTTTGTAAAGATGTTCGCAATTTGATATTATGTCTTTACATACTTCAATGTCACTTCCTTTTGTTTGATGCATTCCCTTATGAAATGATATCTCGTATCAATGCTTATTTGATCATGAAAAACTGGATTCTTCGCTAACGACAGTGCTGATTTGTTATCGACTAACTTATTTGTTGGGTCATGTTGTGTCATTTTAAGCTCCTTCAACAATGTTCATAACCATATAGCATGGCACACACATGATGTTGCAGCAACATATTCAGCTTCGCAAGTCGATAACGTCATGATTGGTTGCTCCTTTGAACTCCATGTAAATGCCGTATCACTAAGAAAAAATACAAATCTGCTAGTGCTCTTTCGATCATTCTTATCACCAGCCCAATCACTATCTCTGTATCCAACTAACTTGAACATATCAGATTTCGAGTAGCGTAGTCCAAAAATAGTTGTACCTTTCATGTAACGGAGTATTCTTTTCATCGCATTCCAATGAGACTCTCTTGTTACTTCCATGTACCTAGTCATCAGCCCAACTGCATACAATATATCGGGCCTAGTGCATGTCAAGTATCTCAAACTTCCGATAAGGCTTCAGAATACGGTTGGGTTCACTTTTTCTCCAACTTCATCTTTGGTCAACTTCAAACTACATTCAACCGAAGTATTAACGAGGTTACAATTCTCAATATTGAACTTCTTCAAGATCTCTTTGGCAAAGCCACTTTGAGAAATAAAGATGCTATTGCCACTTTGCTTCACTTCAACGCCCAGGTAGTATGACATTAACCCAATATCAATCATCCCAAATTCACGAGTCATTGTCCTATATAAATCATCAAACATTCGAGGATTGTTCCTAGTGAATATAAGATCATCCAATTACAAGCATACAAGTAACGTGTCTCCATTCTTCACTTTCACATACAATCCATATTCATATGGGCATTTGACAAAACTATTCTCTTGAAAATATATGTTAATGCGACTATTCCAGGCTCTTGGTGTTTTCTTGAGTCCGTACAGTGCCTTCTTTAGCTTCAACACTTTTTCATCATTCCCTTTGACAATGTAACCAGGCAGTTGTTGGACATAAATTTCCTTTTCCAAGTATCCATTTAGAAATGCTGACTTGACATCCATTTTGAGCAGTAACTGAGATCACTAGCCTGATAGTCTCCATCCTTGTGACAGGTGCAAAAACTTCATCATAGTCAATATTGGGTTTTTGACTATATCCCTTCGCAACTAATCTCGCCTTATGTCGTATAATTTCTCCATTAGCATCTTTCTTTACCTTGAATATCCATTTGATACTAATGGGATTTTTGTCTACTGGAAGTTTAGTTAACTCCCATATCTCATTCTTCTCAATTGCTTGGATCTCCCATTCCATGGCTTTTCTCCATCTCTTAACCTTCATAGCTTCCTCAACATCGATTGGCTCACTATCAATAAGGTGATAATAAAGAGTAAATTCTTCACTGAGATCTCTAGTGATATCATAAAGATCCCCCGATGTTTCGAAGCCCTCTTGGTCCTTGACTAGAGCTTTCAATACTACTTGCATCATGTCTAGAAGATGCACTTGTACTAGGAGTATATGATGTTGATGTTGTGGCTACTTCCTTTGGTTCATGATCATCCATTGTGAAAGGATAAAAACTATAATTCTTCTCCTTGTGGTCGCTCCAATCCTATACTACTTCTTCATCAATAGTTACGTCTCTACAAATGATCATTTTTCTTGTATTAGGATCAAACATCTTGTATCCTTTTGAAAATTCAAAGTATCCCACGAACCAGTATTTTCTACTTTTGTCATCCAACTTTCTTTGTTCTTCATCTGCAACATGAACATGTGTAACACTTCCAAAAACACGAAAATGAGAGATATTGGGCTTTCTCCCACTCCATGCTTCTTGGGGTGTCATATCGGAAACACTTGCTGTCGGGGACCGGTTTAAGACATACATAACACAATCAACAGCTTCTGCCCATAGCTCTTTGGGAAAATTCTTGCACTTTAACATGTTTCTCACCATATCAAGCACTATTCGATTCTTTCTTTCAACAACACTGTTTTGTTGGGGAGATCTTGGGACTGACAAGGAATGGCGGATTCTATGCTCTTCATGGAATCTTTTGAATTCATTGGATGTGAATTCTCCCCCTCTATCAAATCTTAAGGCCTTGATGTAATAGCCACTTCCTTTCTCAACAAGTGCTTTGAATTTCTTAAACGCTCCAAAGACTTCTAATTTCTCCTTTAAAAAATAAACACACGTCTTTCTGTTATAATCATCAATGAATATCAAGAAATATTTATTATCTCCCAATGACATTGGAGTAATTGGTCCATAAACATTGTATGAATGAGCTCGAGTGGTTACCTAGCTCTCGACATAGATTCTTTTGGAAAACTGGTTCTCGATTATTTTCCAACAAGACATCCTTCACAAAGTTGGTGGGGTTTATCTATCAAGGGAAGACCATGTACCATTTTCTTCTGACGCATCAATTTTAGTCCTCCAAAGTTGAGATGTCCGAACCTCAAATGCCACAACCAATCAGTATCCTTCACACAAGTCTTCAAACACTTGACCACATTGGTCTTGATGTTGAGTGTAAACATCCAATTCTTTGACATCGGAACACTTGCTAATATTTCCTTCTTGTCATTCAGCAGTAGCAACTTTCTATTCACCATGTGAACTTGGTAGTTTTTCTCTAGCAATTGTCCCAAACTCAAAATATTGTTTTTTAGGTTTGGAACGTAATACACGTTGCTGATGAATTGGTGTTCTTCATTCTTTAAACGAATTAGAATGGTTCCTTTGCTATTGATGGGAACTTTCGATGAATCCCCAGAAACAACATTTTCGCTGAAAGACTGGTCCAGTTCAATGAACAATTTTTTTTTCTCCATACATATGATTACTTACTCCATTGTCAAGGTACCATATGTTAATATCAGGACTCAATTCACCTTCACGGGTGAGCAATACCGTGTCATCTACATCCTCCTCTTGTATGTTGTTGGCAGCTTCCTCCACTTGCCTAGGTGGATTCCTACATTTTGATGCGTGGTGGCCATATTTCAAGCAATTATAACATTGGACTTGTCTCATCCATCATTTTATCTCCAGGTTCCTCTTCCTCGTCCTCGTCCACGGCCTCTGCCTCTTGTGGATTGATTATTTACGCCATTATTGTCATCTCTTGGGAATTGCTGACTTTTGACATGTCCTCTTCCTCTACCATTTCCTCCACGACCTCTACCGTGTCCTCTTCTAGATTGACTAGAATCTCGAGTTTCATTTTCTTGCAACGATGCCTTTACCGCTAGGAACTACTCAATAGGTTCTTCTTTTTGTCTATTTAATATCTCCTCATGTGCTTGCAATGATCCAACTACTTCTTCAACCGCCATTGCACTCGTATCTCTTGACTCTTCGATAGCTACTACTATATAGTCAAACTTTGGTAATAACGGTCGTAGAATCTTCTCAATGATTCTTGACTCTTCGATTTTTTCTCCATATTGCAGCATTTGATTTATAACAGATTTTACCCGTGAGGAATAATCAACAATTGTTTCCTTCTCCTTCATTTTCATAATCTCGAATTCACCCCGCAACAGATGCAATCACACCTTTTGTACCTTTTATTCTCCTTAAAAAGAAGCTCGTAAAATGTCCCAAGCTTGCTTGGAGGTAGTTGCTTCTTCTACCTTCTCAAACATCACATTATCCAAACCTTAATGGATTAAACTGAGTACCTTCTAGTCACTCTTACAATTCTTATGCAAACTATCTCTTTCCACCTGAGATAATTGTGCATTTTTAGCTGGGACAAGGACTACACCATTTTCAACAATTTCCCACATCTTGGGCTCCTAGAATGGCTTTCATTTTGATGCACCAATTTTTGTAATTGGTTTTGGTGAGCTGAGGAAAATTAAAGGTAAAATTGTTGGTGTTCATTTTATCTTTTTGATAGGGTCTCTCAAACACTCAAGAAAAATATTTATTCAAAAAAAATAAAAATTCTCACAACTCTCACAGAGTAGGATTCTAACTTGGCTCTGAAACTACTTTGTTAGAAGAAATGGGGGTTTGGGCATATGAAATAACAAAGAAACAAATGCTCTAATTATAAAAACTTTTACTCTTTATTCTCTTTCTTTTTTTTTTTGAAACTTCAAATATGAAAACACCAGCTCTATATATAGTGTTTACAATCATACGTTTACATATAAAACTATAAATACAAATGTTTAATTTATTTTAGAAACTGAAACTCAGTCATTTGTGTATGACTCTTTTCTCTTAATTGACTTTAATCCTTCGGTTCATTATCTTCTCTTCAATAACTATTCATTTCTTTTAATTAATATTAAGTTTAATAACAAGAAAAAGTGGAGGAGAGTTTTTTTTAAGTATCTTGCTTATATATTCTAATGGAAGAGATAAATAAAAAGGAATATAATATTCTTTTAAACGTGAACCTCATTACATTGAATGGAAAAAGTTACAAAACCTAACAATTTACTTTATAATTATGGGTAAATTTAGAAAACATCCCTTTTGCTTTAACTGATTTTGCAAAAATCATTGTGAAATATTTAGACTCAGTGGCATGGAGTGAATTATTGTAAAACATATTCATGTTTGAAGAAGAAAGATTTATATTAAATAATATTTTCTACCATCTTGAGATATAATTAAATCTTGATCTTATCTAATTGTAAACTTCGCATCATTTTCATTTCTCTTTAATAAATTTGGGGGTTGGTATTTTAGGGTAGGGAAGGCGGTGTCTTCTCAACGTGAGAGATACATGTCATCCCTGTTTCAATCACCAAAAACCAGTCTTTATTCAAAAAAATATTGGAATATTTGGATTGTCCAGAAGCAGGTCAATCAAGTCGGATGATTCGATCTTATAAAGTTAAATGAACAAAATTGAGAATTAAAAAAAGTTAAAAACTAGATTGCATATATGAATGTATTTAATTGAAACACTATTTTCCCCATAAGCCCTTATTTGCAATTATAGAAATTTTCAAATCTCTATAAATAGATGTTTGGGGTTTCAATTTTTAGTTGATGAAAATCTTTATTCTCTCCATATTTTCTATTCTCTCAATTTTTCGTGTTAGAAATTATTTTTGTGTGAGTTATAATTTCTATATCATATTAATGAGCACATATTAACACACAACCATATTCATATTAACTCACAACAATGTTGGCTATTTATGTAATTTAATATGGTTTTTAATGAAATAATAACCTACAAGACCATAAGGCACACATTACAAATTAGAGACTACTTTAAAGAGTATAAAAGGGTATTTAAGCATATGATTAAGATCCCAAACACACTAATACCTATTTAGAAGAAACATATAATGGTCTCTTTGAAACATAAAGGAATTTAGTTGAGGAAGACTTACACTACAAGAAACCGAGCTATTTGTGACAACAATCTCTCTGTCACTAAAAGTGTTGTCACAAAAGGCAATTATTTGTTACAATAAATATTTTATTGTCACAAAAAATTGTTTTGTAAAATTTTTGTTCCATACTTGTCACATATAATAGATGTTTTGTGACAATATTTAATCATTGTAATTGATAATTTTTAGTCACAACGTAAATTGTAACTGGTAATTTAGAAAATATGACAATAAAAAAGTTATTGTCACAAAACTTAATTTTATGATAACATAAAAAGCTTATTAAAAAAATAAATTATTTTTGTGACAATAATTTTAATTTGAAACAAAAAATACGTTAGTTACAATTTATAGTTGTCATAAAAATATTTAATATGTGACAATGAAAACTTATTGTCACAAAAAACATTTTGGTGACAACGTAAAAGCTTGTTACATAAAACTTATTTTTTTGCGACAATAGTTTTAAATTGAAATAAAAATGTCAGTTACAACTAATGATTGTCTCTAAAAATGTTTGACATGTGACAATAAATTGTGTATTCGTCACAAAAAATTATATGTGTGACAACATGAAAAAGTTATTATAAATATATGTTAGTTTTGTGACTGTTAATTTAACTTAAAACAAAAAAATACTTTAATGAAAATTTATAGTTAATTGAAATGATTCAATATGTTGCTTTAAAGTTTTAAATGTCACAAATACAATTAGTGTGAAAACATAAAAAGTTTATAAAAAAAATTTATTAGTTTTGTGACACAACTTGAAACAAAACATATTGTAGTTTTAAGTATCAGTTGTAACTAAGGGGATATTTTTCTAAACTTAAAAGTCAGTGAAACCTCCTTAAAAGTAAATTTTTAAATTAGAGTTGGTTAGTTTAGTGTTTCTTTAAACTTTTTTCAACTTAAAAAAGTTACTTTTAAGTAAAAAGTAAGAAGTAACAAATACTTACTTTGAAAAACTGACTTTTTTCAAATCTTCTTTTTGACAAAAAAATTACAATATTGTGCCTATATTATATATTCAAAACTCAATAATATTGTATAAAGTATGTCATTTTTAATCATTTTTTAAGATTTAACAACTTATAAGTGACTTAGAATTCAATTTTGAGATACATTTTTTATGATTTAAAAATCATTTTACAGAAACATTCACTACGCCATAGATAGCCTGTCGT
>CATIWQ010245687.1:0-16236 GCA_949673415.1 Euphorbia schlechtendalii | reverse complement strand
TAATAATTATCCTACATTTAGAACTTTATTCTCTCATGACCTTATTAACTTCTAAACCCATATCTTTCGAAATATTGATCCAAATACTCTAATTTTAGTTTCATTTAACTCTTAACTCATAATTATATAACATATAAAAATTTCAGAATTTTTCAAGATATGTACGATTTATGTTGAATTTTTACTTCCACACTCTAATTCAAAGTTTCTTGCAGAAATCAGCATTGGTTCTATCAAGACCTTACCTTACTTAAAAATTCATAACTTTCAAAATACTAAACCAAATAACCTGAAATCAAATCCATCCTCTTTCTACGACATATAGTTTTAACATACTAAAATCTCAGAATCATCCAATCAATATACTGGTTTCGGTGAATTAATCTTTCACACCCTGCATCTGTCCCCTTTCACCTGATCAACTCTTAGTAAAACAGCCATAACTTTTCGTACAAATATTAGATTGAACTCATTCTTTTTTTCAAATAAACAAGACAGGTGAGGGTACAACATATAAAAATTTCAGAATTTTTCAACTTGTACAAAAACCGCAACATCAGTTTGAATCTCAGTCTACTTCTATGACTATTCTGCTATGGGCAGTCTGAATTCAATAAATCATAGAAAATAATCCACTTATTGAAAAATCCCCAAAATTTACAGGAAGAACCCTAACATACAGAGCTACAACTCTTCTTTGTATCATAACTCTGAATTCTATCTCTAAACTTACGAAAATCACCTTGGACAATAAAAAACATACCTGATTCCTACTTTCTCTCCTTCCTCTTCTTCTTCCTCCTCTCTTCTCTAAGTTCTTCCAAAAGCTATGTTTTTTCCTCTTCCTTGTTGATGAATGATCTCATCTTATCAGTTTTAATAATATCTAAATAACCAAAATGCCATTTTACCCTCCTTTATTATTATTAATTACAAATACCAATACTTATAACTAACTATATTATACTATACTCATACTTATTCCATACCAATTCTAATAAACTACTCCAAATAATACTAAAATATTTTAAGGAACTATAGTTATTTTTCCTCTAAATAACATCCTGAAACTATCTCTTTGCATATTTTATTTCGTATTTTATATAACTGAAACTAATGTCTAAAACAATATATGATATATAATTATATCATATAATAAATTTCACGAAATATAACATATGTATCAAAATGCAAATATTATGTTATGAAATGAGATGTTACAATGATTTCTTATTTACATAATTCATATATCTTTCTTTCCCCTCGATATAGTTTCAATGCCGCAGCATGACTAGATATTTCGCTTGTATTCGATTTGTACATATTAGAAGGTCTGCGAATCACCGAACTCACATTCTAGTACGGATAGCTAATTCCTTGACACAAAGAGACGAAAGAGATTATTTCCCCGAATCTCTTAGAATGCAATGCTTTTTATTTGTGAATCTTTTATAGTTAGTAACAAAGTCAATTTCTGTTTTGGGGGTTACAAATAACTGAATAAAGTTAATGTCTCTGAGTGTCATAATAAGAACGGGGACTTTTCCGTTACACGACACTCCGTCAAATTTTAGCCATCTCTCTCTCTAGCCCCTCACTCTTTGACTATTCCCTCTGATTCATTTTCCCTTGCTTTCTGACCAACCAAACAGAAAAAAATTACCAGTAATCATTTTCGATTATGGCAGCTCTACAAACCGGTCAACCAGATGATAATTCATGGGAAGAAGTTATCAGAAAGATGTTACCCGCTGGTGCTCCATTACCGGATGAAGATCACCTCGATTACTCCATCGCCGTCGAGTATCAAGGTCCTCCGGTTCCCTACGATGTCCCCCGCATCGATCCGGTAACCTTCGATTCCCTTTCAGTTCGTTCTTCTTCTATAGTCTCTGTTTCCGATGAGAAAGATGCTTCTATACCTATCGTCGCTCCGATCAGTACTCCGAAGGTTGCCAAATTCAGCCGTTTTAAGAACGGGAGTTCCAGTTTTGTTTCTAAAGAGTCGATGAGTTCGGTGTCGGGAGTAAACGGAGAAAATAACGACCAAGAAGGTAGAGAAGAGAATGATAATGAAAATGAAAATGGCGAATCTAATGGTAGAGAAGAGGAGGAGGATAAGGCGGTTGGCGAAAATGAAGGAAAGCGAGTGAATGTTGTGAAATTCAATACTCCTAGGGATTCGGATTCCGATGACGGCGGATATTCATCGTCGCCGTCAAGTGCTCCGACTGATGCTGCCGGTCCAGTGTCTCCGATGGTTCGAAGAGGATTTAGGAAGAACAGAGAATGCAGTAGATGTGGGAAGAAGAGTAGACTGAAGGAAAGGGAGTCGTGCTTGGTTTGTGATGCGAGGTATTGCAACAATTGCCTGCTTAAAGCAATGGGATCGATGCCTGAAGGAAGGAAGTGCGTCAGTTGCATTGGTTCCGCCATTGATGAATCGAAGAGGTCTTCTTTGGGGAAGTGTTCGAGGATTTTGGCGAAAGTTTGCAGTCCATTGGAGGTTAGACAGATAATGAAGGCAGAGAAAGAGTGTGCTGCCAATCAATTGAGGCCTGAGCAGCTGATAGTGAATGGGAGGCCACTCAGGCAAGAGGAATTAGCTGAGGTTTTAGGGTGTCCGATTCCACCGCAGAATTTGAAGCCTGGAAAGTATTGGTATGATAAGGATTCAGGACTATGGGGAAAGGTGGGAAGAAAGAACATAAAAGGTTTAATAGCTTATTCATAAAGGACTTGCCTAATTTGTTTACTCACTTTTGTTTTTGTAAATTCAGGAAGGAGAGAAGCCTGATAAGATAATTAGTTCCAAACTTAACATTGGTGGTAAGCTAAGAATGGATGCCAGCAATGGTAGCACACAAGTATTCATGAATGGCCGTGAAATCACTAAGATTGAGTTCCGAATGTTGAAGGTATTTTAATGCCATTTCACTTATACGAATTGGTTTGTCTATGCTCATAAAAAGTTGAAAAAATCATCTGTTGGTTAAACAAAATTAGGCTGCTGCAATACGTTCAATTCTAGAAAGTATTGCAGCTTAGAGTAGATTCCTCATTGAAATAATCATACATTTTGATATTATCCTCCTTTAGAATATTGAACATGAAATTAAACTAAATAGGAAATGTAATTCTCAGAGACCGTAAGAATTTAAATGTACTGTAAAACAACTGCAGTCGATTGATTAGAGATGCTATTTGATATGAAATTATTGATAGATGTCCATTCTATTGTTTGGTATACAAGAAATTCAAAAGTTTTCTTCCTCAAATTTTTACTTTTAAACGGACCTTTATTATTTTGGGACATTGTAAATCATATTAGTTGACACTTATAGATGGCTTTAATGATTGATTGACTCTTTCAAAACTATTTGGCTTTGAGAATATTGAATGAGATATATTCTCTCACTAACCCTGCAGCCACGCATTTGATTCACTTGCAATCAAAGAGGATTACATTATTGAATAAAATTCCACTCTCTTTGTACTAATAATTGGAAACATTTTTCATCGTATTTTTGCAATTTTATAGCTTGATATGATGATATCATGTTCTTCATTAAAAAAATGATGATATCATGTGGAGATGGTGCTTACATGTTCTAACTTAGAGATTTATTGATTAAATTATATTTGAATTGAACTGGAACTTTCGTAGAAAATCAAACAGCACACCTCTTACACAATTGGAATGGAGTGTTGGGAGTGACTATAGATACTGAAGTTCTCATAGATACCGAGGTTTTCATAGTTATTCAAGACTGTTCGGATATAGGCACAATGAAGTTCTCATAGATACCGAGGTTTTCATAGTTATTCAAGACTGTTCGGATTTAGGCACAATTACTCTGTTTATCAGATACTTGACATTCCAGTGACGAGTTTCTCATGTAATTTTCCCTTTCGTGAAATTCTGAGTAGGTTCTTAAAGCTGTGAGGCAGTTCTGTACGACTTTGATGTTTAATCTCAGAAAACAAAAGCTTTAACTTAATAATAGCAACAACACTACCTCAAGGTCATGCTTTCCTTGTCTTCTGATTGTATTGGATCAATTGTAAATGTGATTTCCGACATCCTTGTAAATGCTTTAAAATTCAAATCTGGATTTGGTTGGAGCTTCTTTAGTTATATTTTTTCAATACTTTGTTGTTTTTTCTTCTACTTAGGCTTTTACTAGATCAGACTAAGAGCGGTGTATCAGCTTTACTTTTCTCCTTCATGAGAATTAGGACTTTTTGAAATTAGGAAAGTAAGATACAATCAAGAAGATGGTAGCAACTCGAATTTTGATGGCATAGTTTGCTACTTAATTTTTCTATTTGTTGACATTATTTTATGTTTTGTGAACTCCAAATGATCTAATTAAGTAATTGTTCTTGGAACTAAATATCTGATATCTCAATTCGATTTTTTTCCCTGCTTGAACAAAGCTTTGGATGATAATTTTTTTAAAAAAAGGTTGTTGCATCATTTGATTGTGATGATGTGGTTGTGTTGAGGGTCTCAGGGACATTCGACTTTATTTTTGTTCTCATTGGCATTCATTTCAGCTGGCCAAGGTGCAGTGTCCCCGTGATACACATTTTTGGGTATATGATGATGGCTCTTACGAAGAAGAAGGACAAAATAAGATTAAAGGAAACATATGGGGAAAGGTTCTCTCGTAATCTTTATTATTTATATTAAAATTGATTAGTTTCATTAAATTTTTTGTTCAACTAATATTTTGAATTTGATTGAGTTGGCATTTTGATTTTTGGTAGGCAGGCATCTACTCGTTTCATCTGTTCATTATTTTCGCTGCCTGTACCATCTACTAATCCTCTTGGGCCAAATGAAGATCCAACTACTTTTTCTGGTAGGTCGGTGTCCAAATACTTGGAAGAGGGAAGGGTCCAGAAACTTCTGCTAATGGGGTTGGAAGGATCTGGAACCAGTACGATATTCAAGCAGGTAGTCATGTATTTCGAAACTTTGAGCTTGGTTTTCTCACTGACATGTTCGATATATTAGAGCAATTTATTACTATTTAACAACTGATTATACTTTTGATGGATGCTCTTTATTTTAATGTGAGGACGGTTATTGATATTTTCTGTTCTGTAGTGTGGAAGAGGTCATTTGTTGATGTATTTTTTTCAATGGATCAGGCGAAATTTTTGTATGGGAATAGATTCACTGCAGAAGATCTGCAGAACATCAAACTCATGATTCAAAGTAATATGTACAAATACTTAAGTATATTACTTGAAGGACGAGAGAGGTTTGAAGAGGAAGCTTTGTTGGAAAATGAAAATGGTGCCATCAATGATGATGACTCTGTTTCAGGTATGAGAACTTCTATTTAATGTAGCTTTTACCAATATTGTTTGTTTTGGTTTTGGTAAATAAATTTTTAATTAGAAACTGAAGAATAGAGTAGAAGAATCAATCATTTTCTTATCAGTGGTACAGTTTGCAAGAGCCAAAACAAAATTGTTTACTACATTCCTTTTTCCATTAGGAGTTGTATACATATTACACATTTACATTCATTTACTTTTGTATTTTGAAATTTAAAATTTTTAAGCAGTCTATATGGATAGTTGGATAGGAGTTATAATCAATTAATAATCTTAAGCTAAAGACGAAATTCATATCACCAATCAAGAGTTTTGAATTGAGGAAAAAGTTATGGTTTGATAAAATTGTAGTCGATAAAGGAGGCTAATTTTGTTAGATACAATTCCCTACATAATACTCCATTCACTTCAAAATAATTGTTACTTCAGCATTTCCAAAAATGACAAATTTATACTTTACATTTTGATGTTAAAACTTTATTTCTTCTTAATTATGAATTTATGATTACATCAATCATAGTAGTCAAGGGCGCGCCTAGGCTCCAGGGCGCAGCCCTACGCCTCAAACTGGGGCGAGGCGTGCCATCATTAAAGGCGAGGCCAAGGCACGCGCCTTTTCCTGGGCGCAAGGCGCGCGATTTGGTTAGCCTTTACTGATTAGGCGCATTCCGGCGCCGACAACCACTTTCCGGTTGGTTTTTCTTCTCTTTTATGGTCGTTTTCTCTCTCCCATCCTCCTCTGCTCACTGTTTCCTCTTTCTTTCATCTTCTCACTGATTTCTTTTCAATATTTTCAGTCAAAAATAGCCAGTGGCGGAGCTAAGGGGAGGCGGAGGGTGGCGGCCGCCTCCCCTTTTAGCCGGAATTTTGAGACCCCCCTTACAATATTTCCCCATCTTCCTTGCCGTCGCCTCCCTTATTCTTCTGCAGAATACCGATTCTAACGATTTACGAAATCAGTTGAAATCTAAGTTAGTTTCTCGATTCTTCAACACAAGAGAAGAAAAGGAAGAGAAAATGATGAGTTTGAAGATACAGAGTACGCTTGGGAAGTTTATGAGTTACGGCGGATTGAAGATGAAAACAAGAATGAGAATTTGTTGCAGAGAAAAAAAAATGTTGTCTGGCGACACCACTGGAGAAGAAGAATTGAGTTTTGTTTTGTTGCACTAGGGTTATTTATTTGGGCCATTATTAATGGCTGATTTTATAAGTCACATTTACTCTAATTGGGCTTAACTAAAATTAGAGAATTATGTAGAGTTTGAACTTTTTTGTTGAATTTTATCTAATTGGGATGATTTTAATACCTATAATTTTTTTTGTCTAATTTGGCTGATTTTAATACCTATAATTTTTTTGTTGAATTTTATACACTGCGCCTTTTTAGCTCCTTTTTTGCTCTTTTTTTGCGCCTTGCGCCTAGGCTAAAGGCTCGGGTGTGCGCCTCGACTCCTTGACTACTATGACATCAATACTTAACCTCTCTCCTGTTTAACACAAGGATAGATTAGAGAAAGAATTGTGAAAAATACGTTGAACCATCTAAAATGAAAAATTAAAAGAACAAAATGATGAGCCTAAAGTGACAATCATGTTGAAGTGGAAGGAGTAGTAAGCATGTTTCCGACTTTTGTTACAAATCCAAAAATTTAATGAACTAATTTCGAGGAGTTTCCATTTCCTAAACGAAACGAAATGTTAAAATGTGAGTGCCTTATAGTTTTCGGGGCTTTATAGATCGCAATCACAGTTAGTTTTTCAAAGCATTTCTTCAATTTAGTAGGATGATGATCTTTAGTTTGAGATGTCTTCCCAAGTATATACGAGGGCACTTCATGCTATTTCTGCTTTATTCTGATACTGAAATTTTACTTGAGATATATAGTAATATATTTATTACCTAATATGCAGTGGATGACTGCTCTGAAAAGCTTGAGTGGCTAATTAGGTTCATTTCTTCTGTAATTCTATTACTTTGAGATAATATTAATTAAAGAAAACCCGCTAATTAATTTCTCACTATTGTTGTCAGAATTTATTTCCCCATCTGTACTACAGCTGAAATTTATCCTTAGAAAAGGGCATTTCATATTAATAATACTATAAATTAGCATTAGCACATGTGAGTGTGTTTCTATATGCATATATGTGGGAAAGAGAGAAGAAGCCATTGGCCCATTACATGGTTGAACTGATTGATTTTTGGCAAACAGGAGTAGAAGAAAACCAGCAGTGCATTTATTCCATAAACCAGAGGTCAAAGAATTTTTCTGATTGGTTACTGGATATAATGGCTTCTGGAGACTTGGATAACTTTTTCCCGGCTGCAACAAGAGAGTATGCTCCTATAGTAGATGAGGTCTGGAAGGATGATGCTATTCAGGAAACGTACAAGAGAAGGGACGAATTGAATCTTCCTGATGTGGCAAAGTATTTTCTCGATCAGGTATGTCTCAAGGGTCTTTACTTCTTTCTCGATCATGAATTTTGTTTACGATTTTGCAGTAACATTTGCCATTATTGAGGGATTTTGAACCCTGTATATTTCCTCTTTTGTAAATCACTGTTTCATGAAAAGGGATTTTTTTCCTCGTGACCCTATATAATTAGACAACAGGAGTAGAAATCCTTGATCGAAAAGCAAGATTATATACACCATTGTCAATTTGATTCATCTCTAGTGTCTTGGAAGGACAATTTCTCTAAAGAGAGACTAGTTAAAATAGAAATAAAACAGAATCTTTAAGTGCATTCTGAGAATGCAGCCGTATTATGCTAGAATCTTAAAGTGCATTATGAGTTTCATTTTCATCCATTCCAGCCATTGCAATTTTCAGCATTGGAAAGCTACTTGCCCTGAAGAGTTGCGTACATAGCAACAAGGAATCTACATGAGTAGAACAACATAGGAATACAAGTGAAACTCAAAAGATAGTTATTGCTGGCTGAGTGTGTACACAAGTCTTTGGATGCAAGGTCTATAGGTTTAATAATAATCAAAACGTTTAGGATTAACTTATTTTCTATTTAGATGCAAGGATGGACTTGTAGTTTTGACCTATAGTCTGGGAGCTAATAAAAAATCGCATATATGGTGGGGTTAAGATTTTTCTTTGTAATTAATGTAAGCGCAATTGCAAAAATTTTAAAAAATAAATAATACTTCAAAACTATTATATATTGACTATTGTCCATAGCATGCCCCATGATTTTGCTGAATTTTCCCTGACATGCTATATAACAGTTACCAAATTCTGTGTCTACCGTTTTTACTCATTTTTTTCTGTGGAAATTAGCTTGAAACGTCAAACCTCTCGCTAATTGATTGATGAAATTTGTTGAAGTGGCATTTTTCTAAATCTAAAGTGGTGAATCATCCATTCAATAGCTAAACTTGCATATGTTGATGGTTAAGACTTAAGTGTTTCCTTCAATGCAGGCTGTTGAAATATCAAGCAACGAGTACGAACCTTCAGAAATGGACATATTATATGCCGAAGGGGTCACCCAAAGTAACGGCCTTGCTTTCATGGATTTCTGTTTCGAAGACAGGAGCCCCATGTCCGAAATATATAACGAAGACTTTGACTGCCCGCCTTCCTTGACCAAGTAACGATCTTTGCCCTTTTCACTATATATCAGCGTTTTAAAAAATCGGGCCAAGCGTGATTTTTCATAACACCGCCACGATTTTAGGTAATCAGCAGTCCTAGCCGGTTGACCGATTGGGCAGGGTTTTCTTTAACTTAATATTTTCCCAGTGTGTTAAAATGGCTTAGGGGGGATTTTTCAAAACACCAATTAAATTTTAGTTTATTTAATTTTTATTATTTTATTAATAAATATTAATAAATTGAAAAATATTAATCCGCCCAGGTCCCGGTTAATCCCTGCCTAGCGCTTTTTAAAACATTGCTATATATATATATATATATATCTTTGCCCGGATAGTAAACATTTCACTTTTATTCTCCCAGATATCAATTAATTCGGATAAGTTCCAAAGGATTACACGACGGGTGCAAATGGCTGGAAATGTTCGAAGACGTGAGAGCAATAATCTTCTGCATATCACTGAGCGACTACGATCAGTTATCGACCCATAATTCAGGTCAGCCAATCAACAAAATGCTTGCTTGCAAGGATATATTCGAGAGTTTAATAAGGCACCCGTGTTTCAAGGACACTCCTTTCATACTATTCCTAAACAAATACGACGCGTTCGAAAGCAAGATCAGCCAAGCTCATCTATCCACGTGTGAGTGGTTCCAAGACTTTAGCCCTTTGAAAGGCCACCACAACAGCCAGGCCCTGGCCCAGCAAGCTTACTACTATGTGGCGAAGAAGTTCAAGGAGCTTTACTGTTCGATTACTGGGCGGAAATTGTTCGTGTGGCAGTCTAAAGTAAGGGAACGTGCGTCAGTTGATGAGGCGTTCAAGTATGTAAGAGAGGTACTTAAGTGGGATGATGACAAGTACGAGAATGTTTATGGAATGAATGCCGATGATTCGTTTTATAGTACAGAAGTGAGCTCCTCTCCTTACGTTCGAGCCGAATGAAGGGATGGATTTTTCTTTATTATTTTTTTTGAAAATATATGCTTAATCTAATTTTGGGGGGGGATTGTTTTTTATTTTGTTTTTTGAATTTGCAAAGAAAAATGATTTGGATTTGGATGGTGGAGATTCAGGGAGTTTATCCACGTGTATAGCATACTCTGTAGACCAAGAACAAAATTAGCTAAAGTAGTTAGATTATTGTGCAAGGGTTGTAAATTGTGGAAAGATTCTTTGTATTGTTGATCACTTACCATACCAACCAGACTGTTTTTCTTGTGTGTAGATTTGTACATAAAGTTGTAAATTTGTAATTTTGGTTATAAATCCGATATATCAGGGAGGTTCCAAGACCCTGGTGGAGAGCTGATTGTTTAAATTAAATAAATAAGTTAACTCTGATTTATATTACATACTTCAATTCAGTTTTTGTTTAGTTAATTTTATTTGAAAGTTACCCTTGAATTATGCATCTCATTGAACCAGAGGCAAGTCCATATATAAAAACACTTAGGTTTCAATCTTGTCTTCAATGTACTTTTGACTCCATGACTCTGCACAATGTCACTGTTGACTGTCATAAGATTCATATTTACAATGTGGCTGTGCACAATCAACTTTACATTTGACCAAAATAAGATTCATATTTACAAACTTTACATTCCAATTGTTTTATTCTCATCCCTTATGTTTTTCTTTCTATTTTCTTATTTTATTTTACCATTGTCTATCAAACTGTTTATATTTTTGACATATCTCTTTAGAATTTTTTGTTTGTCTCATTTTTTATCTTCGAAACGTTATCTATTGTGATATATATTTTCACAAAATTTTTTTCTACTATTCGATATATGGTAGAACTAACAACTTATGCAAAATCTTGTTTGAATCTGGTAGGTAACGAAAATACATGTTATAGTTTATCTTCGTAGCATATATGTACATATTAAGAAGGATTTTTCTAAAATTTACATACATACGAGCATCAAACCTGATACCTACTAGACACTTACCAGATACATTCAAAACTTTTTTTGTTCAATATTTGGTAAGAACATGTTAGGAATTTGGTCAAAATCCTTTAATTTCATTGAAAATTTCTTTAATTTATCAAGTTTATGTTTGCAACAAGTTTTTACTATATTTCATAAATTTACTAGCGTTTTACAAGATAACTACACATACCTTCAAAAGCTTTCATTTAATTGTTCAATTTCTGGTAGGTATCTGGTTGGAATTATATATTTCATTATTATCTTTAAACAAAAATTCAAAAGTTATAAACAAACAAAAATTACGAATTTAAAAAACTACAAGCATCCTACTAAATACCCTACAAAATGCGCATTTGAAACATATGGAGGAAAAACTATAAACTTAAATGGTTATACACTGTAAAAAGGGATTTGGAAGGTAAATATGCAAATACTTTACACAAACCTTACATTTTTTAACCATTTCCCAAAATGTAATTCACATAACATTCATTCATCAAAATTATAAAATATTAAAAAAAACTTCCAAAACATATACAACTTCTTCATAAACAGAGTTAAAATAAAAATAAATACATAAAAATAACTCAATTTTAACATTTTGCAAATGGATGACTTACTCAATTGATCTTCATCAATGGAGAAGAAAGCTTTTAGCATAGTGTTAAGAATCATCCAAAACTGGACTTTGGTAGGTTAGCCGATTATCTTGTTTATTTTGTGGTTTAAGGCGTAAAACCCTGTTTCATTCCATACTATTTATTTTTTATCAATTACTGAACCTAACTTGCTTCCGGTTTCTGATTTTTTTCGGTCCAAACAGCCGGCCTGGCGGAGTTTTAATAACATTGGAAATTAGTTTTTTTTTTTATATATTTTTAATGTTACATGAAGAAGTGGGAAATACACATGAATGTCTAAGTTTTTGATAAATATTTACAATCTCACCTTCCAAGGAATATTATTATCATTTTTATACTTTTTTAACTTTTCATTTCTCATTCTTACCTTCCATATATCTCATGTGACTCCTCCTTTCAATATTTCGATTTTTTAATCTTATTTTTCAATTATTTCACAAACCGCTAATTATTTCGATATGCAAATTTGAAGTTTTTTGTTCATTTTTACGTTCTCTTCGAAACAAGATCCATGATGATATTTTTTTCAATTTTTATAATTATCTTGTAGTTATCTTATAGTAAATTGCATTTTGTGGTTATCTTGTAGTTATTTTATAGTTATTTCAGACCTATGTAATTTCTTTTATATTTTTACCATGATTTTATTATACTTTATTTATAGTATGTCTAATTGATGTAATCATATTATATTTATGCGTTTTTAGTTTAGTTTATGTGTTTTAATTTTTTTGATATAACAAAATTGCATTTTATAGTTTTCTTATAGTTACCTTATAATTACCTTATATTTATTTTTAATAATAGAAAATCACATATTATAGCTATCTTATAGTTATCTTGTAGTTATCTTAAAGTCAATTCACTTTGATGTAATTTTATTATATTTTTGATATAATTTGCTTATAATATGTCTAATTGATACAATTGTGTCATAATTATAAGTATTTAATTATACCTATCAGACATAGTCTGAGTTGTACATCCACAAAGTGGATGAGGTGATCAGGGTTCGAATCTTGGCATATGCAATTACTTCAAAAAAATAAGTATTTAATTATGTGTTTTAATTGTATGATAACTATAAAAAGACTATAAGACAAATATGTATCAGTAAAAAAATTCGAAAAAAGTATGTCATCTTAGATCTTGTTTTGAAGGATAACATAATAATAAAGAAAATATTCTAAAATGGCATGTTAAAAATGAACGGTTTAAAAGATAAATTAAAAACAAGAAAATAGTATTAAAAAAGAAAGAATATAAAAATGTAAACAAAAATTAATTTAAAAGGTATAAGTTGTAAATGAATGATGCGAAACATACTAATTATCTAAGATTCTATAAAAAAAAATTGTTACAAGTCTCTTTGAAGAAATTAAATTCTAGGTTTAAACTAAAAAAATATTGTAACTAAATATGATATCTTATTGCCTTGTGGTTTCATATTGACACGTATTATTTTGAAGAGGACAAAACTTACAACACTCTTTTCATTTTCATTCTTATTTTGTTCCAAATTCTTCAGTTAATTACTAACACGCTTTATACTAGTCTTGTTTTCACGAATAAAATTCATTTGAATTTATCAATTTTTGACATTGATTGAAGTTGGTAGACTTTCAAATTTTCACTTAAAATCTAGAACTTAAGGTAAATAATCTAGTACTTCTGACCATTTTATATCTTGGTAAGTTAAGACACGTATACTATAAGACATATTCGAGTCTAGTAACACAATTAAAAGATGAACTAATAGCATAATCCATTAAATTGTTCTAAACAAAATTAGTCGACATATATACACACAAACACATTCATACATTTGTAATGTTTCGAATTAAACCAGACAAAATTTGAACAAGAAAATAATATCCGTGAACAACTCAATTTTATTTAAACACAATTGTTTATCAGTTATGGTTTTTCTAAAATAAATGCAATTTATTTATTGTTTGAGTTGTTTAAATTACAAATAGCAGTTCTTCCCCTTTAATATTAATTACTTTTAAAAATTCATTCGAGTACTAGAGAAAAAATTAAGTTTTAAAATAACATTCCAAACTCATAATAACAGTTTTGATAATAAAATTTCAAGAAACCGTTACGGTTTCATTTCTACATACAAAAGTTTATATTTGTAATACACAATATCAATTAACTTTTAAAATAACTCCTTACATAATCTATAAAGTTATTTTCAGGTGTGTCCTGTGATTACTTTTAGAAATAATTATTACTTAATATTTAGTACAAAATTTCATACTAATCTTTTAATCTTTATATGATGTTAAAATATATAATATAGCAACTTTGTATAAAGTAATCATAAAAATCCTTATTTATAGTAGGATTTTTTGTATGGTTACTTTTCTTCACAGAATATATGTTGAATGCGTAATATAAAAAACGTTATGCAAACATAAAAAAAAAAGAGTTAAGTTGATTGGGTTTTAAAGTTTAATAAGTTTATGAAATAAAAATCAACGTTCAAAATTCAGAAAAGACCCGCTCAGCAGCCAAAAAGCACATATATTTGTTTATAAACAATATCAGTTTGAATAATTCTCTTAAGCACTTGCCGGGTTCAACTCTCAGTCTCTCTTGACCTTCAACACCGTGTTCTTCTCTGTTAAAATTCAATTCCAAATTCAAACCAACTCATTAATCAATCAATCACCCTTCTCCTATATATATTCATATTAAACAAATCCCATCTTCAAATCTTGTTTTTCTGCTAATTATTACTCTTTCAATTCTTGAACCCAATTGTTTTTTTTAACAAAAATGGTGTTTGGTTGGGGAAGAAAAAGAAGAGCACGCAAGAATGATTCCGATACAAAACCGGAGCTTACAATTCCAAAACAATTCATTTGCCCAATTTCTCTGGATCTAATAAAAGATCCCGTCACTATTTCTTCCGGTATTACTTACGATCGAGAATCCATTGAATCATGGCTTCAGCTCGGAAATTTCACTTGCCCTGTCACCAATCAAATCCTCACTAGTTTCGATCAAATCCCTAACCATTCTCTCCGCAAATTGATTCAACACTGGTGCGTCGAGAATCGGAATGCCGGCGTTGAACGGATTCCGACTCCCCGGATTCCGGTCTCCTCCGTCGAAATCTCCGGTCTTCTCTCCGATCTTGATTCGGCGGCGAAGGCTTCGGATAAAGCTAAATGCTTTTCTCTGTTGAAAAGGATGAAGAATTGGGGAGACGAAAGTGAACGTAACCGACGGTCAATTGTTGCTGAGAGATGCGGCGTCGTTTTGGCTTCAGCTTATAAAACTTTTGCCACGGATTCTTTTGAGAGAAATGCTGACATTCTGGAGGAAATTCTGTTCTTAATGGATCGGATGATGTTTCCTTTCGATTTCGACACGCAGCTCTACTTGGGATCGACAAGTTCATTAAATTCAATGGTTCGATTCTTGAGTTGTAGTAATTTCTCGTCGCAACAAAATTCGATCCTTGCATTGAAAGAGCTACTCTCCTGCGACGAAAAACATGCTGAGTCGTTAGCAGCAATCGAAGGCGTAAATCAGGTTCTATTCAACTTGATCAAAGATCAAATATCACGCACAATAACCAAATCTTCCCTAACGGTAATATTTCAACTTCTTGTAGTTGATCATCAAAAGGTCATAAAGTCCGAATTCGTGAAACTCGGGTTGATCCCTTTAATTCTCGAGATAATCGTCGATTCAGATAGAAACATATGCGAGAGAGCATTAGGGGTATTCGATAAGCTATGCGATAGTGAAGAAGGAAGAAAAGAAGCTTGTAAGAATGGACAAACATGGCCGATATTAGTGAAGAAAATTTTGAGGGTATCGGAAATTGCAACCGATTTTTCGGTTTCGGTGATTTGGAAGCTTATTAAGCATAGTGAAGATAAGAAATTAGGGTTAATGGTTGAAGAAGGCCTTCAAGTAGGTGTCTTTCAGAAGCTGGTATTGTTATTACAATTTGGTTGCTGCGATAGTACAAAGGAGAAAGCTACCGAGCTTTTGAAATTAATGAATCCGTACAGAAATGGGTTGTTGGAATGTATAGAATCTGTTGATTTTAAGAATCTTAAACGTTCTTTTTGATGATATGTACACTAATTTTGTAGTTAATTTGATGATATTGGATATTTTTTTTATCAGAAAAGTTAATCATAGGTTTAAGTTGAAGTATATATGAAATTTATTTTACGATTGGATGTGTTTTGGATTCTTCATTTTTGTTATTAATATTATTTGATATGTTCAAACATATATTATTATTCAACATTCAACTTTTCTTTTCTTCTATTAGTATGAAAAGAGGGAAAATAAGATTTCAAAATTTTCATTATGTGAATAATCTTAATTAGTCAACTAATGTGAACTTTATTAATAGGGATTTGTTTAGGAAATATTAACACTGTAAATAATTCTAAAAAACGTCGTCAATCTTTACACCGTTTTCCGTGGTTGATGGAGGCAGTCAAATCACCTTACGCACCCGAGACCTTTTTCTTTTCCTAGCAACACCGGCTATTACTAGGAGCAAGAGGGGCGATACAATTACAAGAATAAATAAAGAATAATAAAGCTAAACGAGGATAAGGTAGCAAAAATAACATTCTAGTCTAGTGGTAGGTGCATATATTTCAATGGCCTGTAGATCTATGTTCGAACTAGACCTGTTAACTGGG
>CATIWQ010245675.1:0-11413 GCA_949673415.1 Euphorbia schlechtendalii | reverse complement strand
AGCCAACATTTTTGGAATGGTAACTTGCTAAATGTGGCTATGTGAGAGCGACCTGTACTAAGCATAGTATTGACGTTGTCCAGGTTTATATAATAGTCTTATCTCGTTTACGCTAGGATTAGAAAAGTTATTTCATGTGTTGCTCTGCGACGAATCATTGAACATCTAAGTGTGTTGAGCCGGGTTTGTTAGATTAGTCTAGTGCGTCGTAGCATCTTTGTTGATCTTGCATGTTTTCTCTACTATACTTATTCGTAGTGAAAATCTATATATTTAAAGTCTCTCATCTATCACATCTATATTTACTCAACTTTTCATTCTAATCTTCCTATCCAAAAATCTCAAAACTATTTTTATTTTCTTTTACTTTGTCTTTCCTTGTTGATCCTTAGACCTAGTTCCTTCTCTATGGGTTCGATATCTTTTAAAACTACATCGCAACTGTATACTAGCAGTTATCATCATTTTTCTATTTGATAAGAGGTATTGACAACACCTACATTTTTCATGAACAAGTTTTTGGTATTATTATTGAGGATAAGCCTTACTAAACGAGTATAGCCAAGTCTCACGAATAAGTTTTTGGAACCATTAAGTTATTAAACTTATTAGTGGAAAAGTGGCTATCAGCATGTTAACAATTATAGCGTGAACCATATGGCAATTGGCTCTAGTGAAAGTGAGACATTTTTAGACATGATGTATGCCCTAGAGGCAATTAGGGTGATATATCTTTATTAGTTATAATGTACAAACAGTTTTAGATTATTGTTATCAATAATAAAGGAATCTTTATTATTTAATGATGATAGTTTAAATTATGTATCTCGTTGGTATCATATATGTATGCTATTATGTATATGTTCATTAATAAGACAAAGGCCATGATAGCATGAAAGTGCGAGGACATAATAGGAGCTATGTTGTGTGAGAACTACACACACGTGTTACTATGAATAGTCTAAATATCCCTAGTCATAATTTCATTAAGATTAGACATCAATGAAGTGGACAGAATAGAATGTGTAGGCTTACTCCTTGGATTAAATCCAAGCAACTGATCTCACAACCTAAAGGTGGTACCTTGAGTTAACACATGAATGTATTCAGGTAATACATTGAAGACCATTATAAGACGAACACTCAGAAATAACTATATTTATGTGTTGGTGTCATGTCTTATTGCATTAGCAACACAAGTATCCTTAGACCTAAGATACTAGTTTCCTTGTGTAGGAGTTGCTATACTTTGGGTCATACTTTTTCATACCCTAGTGATTAGGATGATATGGGTAATTATGGGTATAGTGATGATTACTTGTTGGTAAGCCGAGTAATCAAGATGGGATCCATCGCTCTTCATACTATAATATAATGGGAGTTGTACCTTAAGGCCTCTTGTTGAAGTGACACACTCATAAACCTGTTATCAAAGTATAAGATTGATAAAATTGGTTTCTAGACAATCTTGATACATTACGTTAATTTTTATGGAAGACTATTGGAAAAATTGCACAAGGGTGAGCAAGGGAATTTTTCCCATTACGAGTGGGACCCGTGAACACGAGATGTTCGTGAGTGGGGCCCGCATGTCTGCCTATAAGAAAAAATTGATCTCGGGCTGCTAGCATGCACTAGTATAAGGCCAGCACATGTTGTTTTGCTACAGGCTCACAAGCGCTACTAGTTAGCACTTGTGTGGACCTGTAATGCAGGCCCACTAGTTGTAGCTTTTAGGACAAGGCAAGCCCATTAGGGCTTTCTTTGTGCATGGGCTATGCACACGGGTTTACCCACACAAAGCTGGAGCTCTACGCGATAACTCGCATGTGGTATGAGAACTTTTTGTTCCCTTCCCACTATAAATAGTGGTCCACCCTTTCCTCCTTTATTCACATCAACTCACCCTTTCGTTCTAAGTTTTGACATCTTCTTCTCGAGATCCTCGACAAGTTTCTCTGCATTCACAAGAATTCTATTGAAGGCTTATTCATATTTTGAAAAGAGCCTTCTAAGTTATATTTTCGAGTTAATCTACGAGCGGTCTACAAGGTTCTTATTAACTAATAAGTCCTTCCTCTACGAGAGGTTTTGGTTGATCAGGATCCGTGTGGATCAATCATAGAGGCTATCTTGTTTTGTAGGCTAGTGCTAACGAAGTGCTTTCCAATTGTTTTGAGGGAGCGCCGCATCAAAGGAAAGGCACACATCAACTTGTAATGCTCTTAGCTTAGATGCTAGATTTATTTAATTATGTTTTATAAACCTATAAGCATCTATGGAACGTTTCAACTTAGATTATATCAATCATGCATGTTTAGGAGATCTTTTAGGGTTAATTTTAAGTTTTGAAATTCCGTCGTGTGAGTTAGCATGTTCAATTACTTCCTTAATTAATTATCATATACAACATCCTTTCCCTTAACATGTGTTTAATCATGACACTAGATGGGGTTAATGCCTTAACCAAAATGGGTTAGTTTCTATATTATTGGTGTTAATGTTGGATTGGAGACATATTTGAGGAGTTGTACGATTGGGTACGCACATCTTCAGAAAGAGAACTCAAATAGACTAGCATTTGCATGGAATGAAAAATGGATGGGTTCCAACCATGGTTGTCTATTATGGCTGGACCTGCTATAGAAGGGGCCATTGTAGATGAGTTATGGATGCTACATACTAAAGAAAATTTATTTGACAAGGTTTTCTTGAATTAAATAGAATGGGCTATTTGAATGTCGATAAAATAATAGGAAATATTTGTTTAATTAAAGACCTTATATTAAAAGCATGTACATATACTAATGTTTGAACAATTTCTATCTTATATCTAAGTTGAACAATGAATCCAAACATAAATCGTTGCAAAATTCTTTACAATAAGTTGATAAGGATCAATTTTGATGACTGGTTTAAAGCTCTTAGAAAGGATTTTAAGAAGAGAAATATTTTATGTTTTAGATAATCCTAAACAAGAAAATCATGATGTTGAGGCTTCTATTCAACAGAAACAGGCATAACTTAAGCATAAGAAGAATGCTTTTGTGGTGTCAGTTGTGATGCTCAAAACAATAACCTTAAAGCTTAAGAAGCACCATGATGGTATGGATCTAAAATCTATGTTGATCCATCTTAGAGGGATTCATGAGGGCATTAAAATTGAATAGAATGAAATATTAAAATTCTTCTACACCTTTGAGAGAAATGATGGGATCCTAGCCACTAAGCATTGCATAGAATACTTTGAGTATTCAAAGACAATGACTTAGATAGGATTTGAAAGAAATTCTGAGTTTGACATACAGACCATGATTGAAAGCCAGTCTGATAAATATTCACCCTTTGTGAAAGATTATCTTATGTCAAGAAAGACTAGCAAAACTCTTAGTTTATTAAGAAACTTAAAAGTTTTGAAGATGGTTTGATGGCTAAGGGAACAAGTTCCTTGGCAAGTAAGACTTACGTTAAAGGTAAAGGTTTAAAATCTATCAAAAGGAAAGTAAAAAATGTGATCATTGAAAAGGAGAAATCCAAAGGGATATGTTTCTTGTGTGGAAGGACCGGACGTTGGAAATGTAATCGTGTTCGCCGCTTTTCTACTGATAAGTTTAATAACTTTTTCACAAAGAGTTTGGCTATATATTAATGATGCCAAAAACTTGTTCGTGTAAAGTATAGGTGTTGTCAGTACCTCTTATCAAATAGAAAAATGATGATAACTGCAAGTATATAGTTGCGATGTAGTTTTAAAATATATCGATCCCACAGGGAAGGACTAGCTCTAAAGATCAACAAGGAAGACAAAATAAGAAAATAAAGTAAATTTGATATTTTGGATAGGAGGGTTAGAATGAAGAATGAGTAAATATAGATGTGAAAGATTAGAGAATCTAAATATATAGATTTTCCCTATGAAATAAGGATAGCAGAGAAAACATGCAACTTCAACAAAGATTTACGACTCACTAAACTAATCTAACAGACTCGGTTAAACTAATCTAACAGACTCGGTTCAAAACATTCAGATGTTCAATGATTTACCGCAGAGCAACACATGAAATAACTTTTCTAAACCTAGCACAAACGAAATAAGACAATTATGAAAACCTAGACAACATCAATACTATGCTTAGTACAGGTCACTTTCACATAGCCACATTTAGCAAGTTACCATTCCAAAAATGTTAGCTCACTAAACAATGTTATATCACAGATCCAGTGATTATACATGATATTGTTAACCCCGAAAATACTCTTAAAACTAACTCCAATGCATATAACTTGATTAATATAAAAGACTTAACATGAAATACGCATTATGACACATAGACATATTATAAACTTCGACATAGAAAGTACAAGTAGAAAGCAGAGCAAAGTTGTAAGGTATACAAGTGAAAGCTAAAGTTGATCAATTCTTTAATGGGAGGTATCCACTCTTTAATGGGAGTTTTCAATTCCCGCAATTCTTGCGTCTGCTTTGAATTCGGTCTCGGCTAGTACAGAACCTCCGCTACGATGCTATTCTTTGCGAATATCGAACAAACAAATATTGAAGAACGAAAACTTTTATTCATAAGTGATTTGCAAATACACTTATACAACAATCGCTCGAGAATATAGAGAAATCTAGTGATTGAAACAAGGATTCGTATCACTTAAACATTATCTCGCTAACACTTATGAACGTAGCGAATTCTCTATCTATACACACACTATATTTTTCTCATGCACTCTAATATTTTCTCTCCATCTCATTACACTTTGATGCATGAAATTGTAAGGTTTCAAGCCCTATTTATAGAGTTCGAAGGGTTGCGTTTATCCAAATGAAGAGTCGTGTCCATTGGTGAATGATTGTATCACTTCATTGTGATTGGTTAAGAAGCTTCAATCTATTCCACAATGGATAGGCACCTTTTCATGATTGGTTGACTTTTGATAAGTGTCTTTTCATTGGTAGTTGATGGCGGTTGATCATGCTTATCTGGCAGTTGGTAATTAGGAAGATAAAACCAGAAAACTATCCAAGTCGCAATCGTGAATCTTTGATTGGTAGAATTCTGTTCTGAAGAAGAACAGGTCGCAACCGCGAATGGTTGTCATGACCGTGAATTGCATTTTTCATCAGAATTCTCCTTGCAACTTCACCAATCTTTGATAGCTTCGATCCTAAGCCAAATCTTTAAGTTCCACACATCTTTTTGCACCTTTTTCACTCTTTTTTCATAGAATTACACTTTAGATCATTTTACTCCAAAGATTTACCTAGTATCTGCATTTGCATAAAAAACAACTACATACCACTTGATTTCTTATATATGAAGTATAAAAATGAATTAAACTATAATGTTTAATGTGTAAAATTAATATGATAATAAGTGTAATTATACACTTATCAGATTGCAAAGCTTAGACTTCTAAACAAGTGAAGAAGAAGACAAGTGAGGCATCTACTTCAGGTATGTTCATGATAGAGAGTTTCTCTATAGTTCCTTATGAGTCTACATGGGTATTGGATAGTGGTTGTGGTACTCATATCTATACTTCTATGTAGGGGTTGCGCAATAGTAGGAGGCTTGCAAAGAGGGAAATAAACCTAAGAGTTTGAAATGGAGCATGGGTTGCTACAACAGCTACAGTGATATATAGCCATCATTTGCCTAATAGCCTTGTTTTAGTTTTGAACAATTGCTATTACATTCCTACCATTACTAAGAATATTAATTCTATTATGTGTTTAGCAACATAAGGATTTGAGATTTTATTTTTAGATAATAATTGTTAAATTCAATGTAATAATATTCTTTAAGTTTGTGGAATGTGTTTGAATGGCATTTATATTCTACATATTAAAACTGAAATTCTAAATATGAATATTGCTAAGAAATCGAAGATAAATAATGAGAAATCTTCATACTTGTGGCATTGTCATTTAGGCCATATAAATGGGTTTGTAGTGCCTAGTTATCTTCCAAGAGAGGTTGAATCACCTGCTAGGTTTTTAGTGCCCAGTTGACGAGCTTAACTTCCAGGTTTTAGTGCCCAATTGCCTTCCAAGATAGGTTGAGTCAGTATCTAGGTTTTTTTGTACCCAGTTGATGCAGGTTAACTTCCAAGGTTTTTAGTGCCTAGTTACCTTCCAAGATAGGTTGAGTCATCTTCCAATTTTTTTATGCCTAGTTGACGAGGTTGACTTCTAGGTTTTTAGTGCCCAATAACCTTCCAAGATAGATTGAGTCATCTTCTAGGTTTTTAGTTCCTAGTTGATGAGGTTGCCTTCCAGGTTTTCAGTGCCTAGCTACCTTCCAAGAGGGGTTGAGTTGGTCTTCCAGGTTTTTAGTTCCTAGTTGACGAGGTAGACTTCGAGGTTTGTAGTGCCCAGTTACCTTCAAAGATTGGTTGGTTCTAAATAAAGGGTGCTGAAATTGACCTCCGAACATGGAATTTCCCACGCTCTTTGGCAACCCCAACATGGAGCTTTCCTGACTTTCGGGATCTCCTAAATTGATGAGTGTTGAAGTTAACCTCAGAACATGGAATTTTCACGCGCTCTTTGGTAACCCCAAAAGGAGCTTTCTAGATTTTCAAGATCTCATGGAAATGATGAATTATGAAGCTGACTCTTGAACCTAAGTTAATAATACTTCATAGTACTTAAATTTTTTGGAAATAATAAACTATATAGGTTAGTAAAATTAATTGAATACTAAGTATACTCTTAATTAATGAAGTTTATTTGAGTTTGTTTACGAAAAAACAACTCATTTTAATGAGTAATTAATTAAGCTACGGCTTAGAGTAAGAAAATCTTAGTTGAGCTGAGAATTACATAGTTTATAAAGATATCTACTCAGCTATGCTAAGTTAGCTTTTTAGGAATAGAAAGTTGTATTCCTTAGACACTTAGAGAATATTTGACACTTATGTTGCTAACGTTTTCTATGAGAAACAGAATATGCCTTTGATGCTTTTCAAGATAAAAAGCGCTGAATTTAAAGAAGTTATTCTTGTGGTCCTCACATTCAAAAGGTGTCAGTATGGAATGTTGGAGATTCCTCACTAAAGTCCAAGATAAAAGGAATCCTCTGACATGCATCATTTCTCAGTGTCTCCATGCACCTCTACAAATTTTAGAAAGTTAACTAATGATAGTATATCACATTTCATTTCACGCACCTGTCTATCAGAACAGATAGCTTGAAGATAAACGAGTTTTTGACAATGGATTAATATAGCGCTTCAACATTTGAAATCTCTATCTCTGAATGTCTTGGAATTTGTCTCTAGCGAGAAGATTCGAAGATTTGAGGAGAAGAGAAATTGAAGAGTTGTCAGGACAAGAAGTTTGCAACGGCTAAATCCAAGAGCTTCAACAATAAATAGAAGACTAGAGAAAATGTTCAAACTTGGTGAATCACCTCAAATTTCTTAAAGAGCTGAAACTCTATTCATTTACTCCCAGCTACAAGAAATTCCAACTTAAGCAATTAGCAAATAATTGAATTCCTCATCTGTTTGTAATAGAGAGAAAATCACTTTAGTTTTAACATTGTAAAGGATTCAATACTTTATAAGTTGAATTCCTCTGTTTGCAAATCTCATTTAGAAAACTAAGTGACGGTTTGGGAATGGTACCCAAACTGTGGTCTGAGAGGTAGTTAGAAAGAAAGGTACTTTTTGTAAAAGAGTCTACCCATTGTAAAGGCTTCTCCACTTTGGGAAAGAAATGAAATCACTAGTGGGTTAAAGCTTAAAAAGGAATCTAGGGACTAGAGGTAGGCTAGGGGCTGAACTAGGATAAATCTCATGTGTTGAAGTTCTAACCTTTCTTATGCCTTTATCACATTTCTCAATCATCACTTTATCTCTATCCTTTCATTGTTTTGCTTGAAAAAACAATCCATGCTGAGTAGAATGCTCAGCATACAATTGAAGATAAACTATGCCAATCAAGTTGAGTAATTTATAAGTATTTAGACCAACTCAGCACACAGCACTCAATACGCGCATCTAAAAACTCAAATTGATAAATATTTTATAAAATCTATAAATTAACCAAGATCGGCATTCACCCACCCCCTCTGTTGTATAATTAAGCCATCTAAGAACCAACACTAACCTCAGAACATGGAAATTTACCACGCTCTTTGGAACCCCAACATGGAGCTTTCCTAATTTTCGAGACCTCCTAGAAATGATGAGTGCTGAAGTTAACCTCAAAACATGGAATTTTCCAATGCTCTTTGTAACCCCAACATGGAGCTTTCCCAATTTTCAAGACCTCCTAGAAATGATGAGTGATGAAGTTGACCTCAGAACATGAAAATTTTCCTGCACTCTTTGGAACCCCAACATGAAGCTTTCCCGATTTTCGAGATCTCTTACAAATGATGAGTTTGGTTTGGAAACCTGAAAAATGCAATTGAGTTATTTTTGTGTTAGTAGTGCCAATAAGTGTGTTTTAATTCCTTGATTGACATTTTGGAAACAAAATATTTTTCCCCTTCAATCAAGAGTTAAAACAAAGAGAAAATTAATTGAGTCAAATAAATTCGGCATGTTCCGAAAATTTTGTGGAGTCACCTTTGACAAGATTGAATTTGCCCATTGCGAGGATATAGCTTTAATTGTTGGGAAGATATGGTTCCCTTGGAGTTGCAACTTCTTGGGAGAAAAGATTTAAGAAATAATATTTAGTGGATGAAGGGATATGTGGTGATTGGTAGAGAAAATGAGGATAAAACTTATTTTATTAGTAAGGGGTGTGCAAGGCTTTGATTTCCAAAATGTTTATTTAGAAAATCAATGCGGTTTTAATTTCCAAAATGTGGCTAGGAAAATCTATATGTAAGAAAGAAAAATGATTATGAAGTTAGTAATGTGTGGAGGCATATTTTAACTCCTTGACTGACTTTACAGAAGCAAAATATTTTTCCCCTTCAACCAAGAGTTGAACAAAATTAGTTAAGTGAGACAAGGATGATCTTTGGTCCGAGTTGAAGTTTAATTTGAATTTGGATTGTAGCCTGATTTGAAGAATTAATCTAGCCTTGAGTAGATAGGATGAGTTTTCGAACTTTTGATGCACGGATTCCTCTTGAGTATGATATCATTGACGCTAACATTGGTCTCGACTTGATCCATTATTATCGAGTCTCCAAGCATGCAAGTTGCCCCCCATTGTGACAATCCTTATTGTGAAGGAAGTTCCCCGATATTCGCCCTTTGCCCCCGGGATAGATAATTGATGTTCTTTGCCATTTTGAAAAGATGGGATGAATTGAATACTTTATAATGATCCTTGTTGTGAAGGAAGTTTGACGATATTCGCCCTTTTCCCACAGGATAGATAGTTGATGTCCTTTGCCATTTTGGAAAAGATGGGATGAATTGAATACGTTGTATTATTTTTTTGTTCTAATTTTTGCATAGACTGCCCTAGCTGGTTTTCAATTTATCGAACACTGTCTTAATTTTTTCCTGGACCGCCCTTTCAGGTTTTCAATCTAGCAGACTCATTTTTTCTTTCTTTCTTTTTTTTCTTCTTTTTTTATTTTACGTTACTTGCTTTGTTTCTAGAAACAACACACATGTATCCAATTACGAATATACACATAAAAATTAAGCAATAGTGATATTTCAATGAATGAAAATAATAGGGGTACAAAAGTATCCAATGATTTAACCCCTGTTGTTAACCTACCCTTTCGAGTTTTCAAGTTGACAACTAGCTATTTTCTCTCGTTGTCCTAATTTTTGCCCAAATTGCCCTTTTCGAGTTTTCACTTTGATGGACTATTCAACAAAAGAATAGCATAATTGTTTCCCAACTGTATGAAGAAGGACACTTGACGGGCTTGCTATTTAATCTCTTTTTTTTATTGTTCTACTTTTCAAAATTTAATTCTTTAACCTAAACATGATAGCGCTTAAGCCCATCCTGATTGATTAAATTCATGAACTCATTATCATCCACGTCTATTACTTTGATCGCTCCTTTGCTAAGGACCTTCTTGATCATGAATGAGTTTTCTCAATTGGGTTTGAACTTTCCTCTGGCGCTGACATTGGAGGGTTTCATCTACTTTGAAACTAAGTCCCTCGCTTTCAATGGTTGATTAACTTTGCTATTGTAAGCTCTCGCCATGCACTGCTAATACTTTGAAGATGGTCAAGGGCTTTCAAGTGGTGCTCATCAATCAAATTCAATTTCTCAAATCTAGCATTTGCCCAATCTCACTCTTTCAACCTGGCTTCTATGGCAACCCTTTAAAATCTAACATCAGTTTCCACTAGGAGAACCACTTCTACCCCCACAAACTAAGGGAAAGGGAGTTTCAATCTCGCCGATATTCACCCTTTGCCCCTAGGATAGATAATTGATGTTCTTTGCCATTTTGAAAATATGGGAGAAATAGTAAATAGTAAATGTTTGCACAAACGGAAGCTTACCTGCCCAATCATATTAAACGGTCACCATCTTGGACAATATTTTCTTGATTCACTTGTTTACTACTTCCACTACCCCATTGGCTTAAGGTCTATAAGGAGAAGAGTGATGATTCTTTAATCTGTTTCCCCTTGAAACTGAAACTCCATTATTGGATACAATGTGATGAGGCATCCCGTAGCGTGCAAAGATATGCTTTTCAAGGAACTTGGCCATCTTCTTGATGGTTATGTTGGTGAAAGATTCATCCTCTATCCACTTAGAGAAGTAGTCGACTGCCATAATGATATATCGATGCCTATTAGTCAAAGAGGGCCTGATCTCACTAGGGTCAACGTTGTGAGCGGATGACTTTTTAGACCTACGCGGTCGTCGCGAGGCACCGACCTCGTAAGATTAGGCATGGAGGTGTTAAGAAAATGCAAAACGAGAAAGAAAAGTTTCGAAAGACTCGAGGCTTAAACCTATCACCTACGTTGTTAGGGAGTCGCCACCCGGATCAGCTCTTCTGGGAAATTCGGTACAGCCTAGATCCGATAAGCCTAAACCTCACCGTAGTAAAGATATTTGGGTCCGGATGAGTTACCTACTTCGTCCTTATTTGAGTTTTAATTATGAGCGGACAACCACCTTTAAGATATTTTGATTTATTCTCTAATCATTTTCAATTTATATTAGAATTGGACATACACACGTGGAAAGCGATAAATAAAGCGGTAAAAAAATTAAAGAAAGCGGCAAATAAAGCAGATGCAAGGCTTCTAACTTAAAGGAAGGTAGGGTAAATAATAATATAAACCGAGGGTAATATACAAATAATCCTAAATACAAATGATCTACAAATACATTTACGATACACGAAGGAAAATAAAACCCTAACATACATCTAACCTAGACTACCCGCATCCACAAACGTTAGCATGAGATATATATATATATATATATATATATATATAT